>ML791048.1:332275-343462 GCA_009831015.1 Picea engelmannii
TCTCCATGAGCAATCTCCTCAATATATAGGAGAAGATAGTTTAGTTACTTGGATAGGGAATGATCCCAAGATATCTGGAATTCTAGTACTTGAATAACCACTCGAAAGCCAACTCACCCTTCTAGAAGATTCCCTTCTAGAAGTTTTGAGATTCTTATCTTTTTCCCCTTTAAGAGCATGTTCGCACCCTAACAATGAGTACAGTGCAAGAAGTTCGCATCCCAGCTTAATGTAGCCTGCGAGAAACAGGCATTCCCGCAGGTGAATATATGAGTAGCCTGCGAACATGCTTCAAAGTGTGAATTCTGGAAGAAGACAACTGTAACTTTTCTCAGGAAAGTGTTCTTGGTAAAGAGCTTGATTTTCCATCATCATATCATCATCATGACATCATCACAATGACCAAATTTGTGGATAACACTCAGATATGCTCTGGATTTGAGACATACACCAATAGATCACGATATTAAATTTCCTAGATCTAAGATATTCAAGTGTTCTTTATGCTAAGGGAGAGAGAAAAGTAAATATTGTCCAATGATTTTCCTTGAGTAGTCCTGACTAGTTCAGCTCTAGAGATCCAGCTTCAATTCACGTACCTGCCTCATGCACACACAAAACAACCAATACCCGACTCAACCTTTTTCAAGCAATAAATAAACTTAAACACATTCAGATCCACCTTGTCTTACTCAAGTAAAGAATAAAGGCACTACCATGCAATTGAATGGATAAAACATGAAAGAGGGAAAATAACATTGATCTATATTTAAAAAAAAAAAAAGATTACATAATTGGTTTGATTACCTTGAGTCCAAGGTTGCAGTCCTCTTTGGCCATTTTGTCAGCTCTTCCTTCACCCTCACTCTCTTGGAATTCTAGCAACGTAAATTTACTCTCAATTCTTCCTCCTTTCTCCAAGCAAACCACCATGCATAAATAACCCACCAAATATTTCCTCCATGTGATGAGATAATGCGCCATATTTGAGATTCAAGAGATTACTTAGGACATGCAATGACTGAAACACTAGTGATATGCCACCTAGTCTTGGTTAACTCGTTAATCAATATATAGTTGACTAGATGTTCTCAAGTGGAGTGAATTACCCTTATCCACATGTTAGGTGCACTCTTGGTGATGATTCCTGTTGAATTTCTCACTAGTTCAGGCTCATGCATGTAATTTCATTTTTTTTTTAGCATTTACTTGAACCATAAACAAATACAACAACAATAACTAGTTGCATTAAACCAAGATCACAAGAACACAATAATTATCCTGGGAAACCCTTCTCAACAAGGGGAGAAAACCCAACCAATCCTTTGTTATATTCTCAAGAGAAAATCCTCCATCCATCACCAAACCTAGGACACAAGAGGGTGTTGTAATTCTCATAATTTCGTATCACAACTTCTGAAATCATGAGATGACACAATGATAAGTGTGTTTCCTCAATGGGGATTCACCTTTATTTATACTAGACTAGACACATCAAAAGTGGTGTCTATTGGCACAACAGGGCCGACCTCAATAACTCATAATATAATTAATAATTACCATATTAATTATCTTTTACATTAATTATATTTCACTTTATGGTGGGGCAGACCTATACCCTTTACATCATAATTAGGGTTACAGGTAAATCTAACTCTTATACAATATAGAAAGGGATATCACACACCCACTAGTTCTCAACCACTAGGGGCATGCCCACCTGTACTCAGCCACAAGGACATCCAAATCAACATATCTCTATCTCACTAAGTCTCACAGGAGAATCATCTGGACACACACTCACTAGTGATCAACCACTAGGGTTATGTCCACCTGTTCTCAACCATAGGGACGTCCTACTCAATAGATATCTATCTCACTGATTCTCACAGGAGAATCATATGGATTACCACATCATCTCAACTCTCTACATAGAGGAGAACAATACACCCATCACATGGGCACCTTCTCCCCTCACAAGGGTACACATTGTTTCATCTCAAATGACACACCCATCTCATGGGCATCCTCCCTGCACAGGGGCACACAATGTTCCATCTCAGTCTCATAGAGGAATGACACACCCATGTCATGGGAATACTTCCCACACAGGGGCACACAAAGTTCCATCTCAGTCTCAGAGAGGAACGACACACCCATTTCATGGGCAGACCCAACTCATGGGCTCTCTCATAGGCCGACTCACTCAGTCTGTGTCCTGGAGGATGTCTCACGAATATGTAATCATCAAGACTCCCTCTCATCTAAGGAGGCATTCTCCACCAGGCCAAGTCTCTCACGAAAGTACTTGAACTTCATCTTGGCAAGTGGTTTGGTGAAGATATCTATAATCTGATCATGTGTAGGAAGGTACTGCACGTGTACTTCTTTCCTCTGCACCATGTCTCTGATATAATGATATTTTATCTCAATGTGTTTCGATCTATCGTGAAACACAAGGTTCTCAGAGAGATTCACACAGCTCTGGTTATCAAAATGGATAATGGTAGGATCCATCTCATGATCAAATAAATCTGTCAAGAGCTTGCGAAGCCACACTACTTCGCGGACTGCCACACTCAATGATATATACTTTGCTTCTACAGTACTCAAGGGAACAGAGTTATGTTTCCTACTACACTACGAAACCATGGCAGACCCCAAGTTAAAAAAACAATCGGATGTTCTCTTTCGGTCCACTACGTTGCCTCCCCAATCTGCATCAGAATATCCCTGCAAACTCAAGTCTACACTGGAGGCATATCTCAGGCCATATCCAATTGTTCCTTGTAGATATCTCAATACATGCTTCATTGTTATCCATTGAGTCTGTCTCGACTGAATCATGAATTGAATAAGTACATTCACTGCATAGCATATATCGGGTCTGGTGTTAACCAGATACATCAATGATCCAATTAGTTATTGGTACAAAAGTAGATCAATCTCACCTGAATTAGTAGAAGCATCATTCATTTTCTTCAAATCCATCACCATCAGTGTAGGCATGGATTTTCACTCTGTCATACCAGACTTCTTCAATATCTCCATTCTATATTTTCCTTGACTCGGGAAAATCTCAGCAGTCCTCTTCCATACTTATAGTCCCAAGAAGTAGTGCATCATACCCAGATCATTCATCTCTAATTCAGAAGTAAATGCTCACTTGCATTCAACAATAAGTCTTTCTGAACCAAAGAGGAATAAGTCATCCACATACAAGACCAAGATTAGGCACTCGTCACCAAAAATATGATAATATAAGTTTGGATCAATAAAACTCTTGATGAAGTCCAAACTCATCAAGAATCCATCCATCTTCTCATACCAAGCATGAGGCGCTTGCTTTAGTCCATACAGGGATTTATTCAACCTGTACACATGAGTTTTCTCGTCGTGCATCACGAATCCTTATGGATGCTCGTTATAAACTTCTTCCTCAATCTCACCATTGAGAAAGGTTGTATTTATATCCATCTGATGTAGTTTCCAACTCATGCATGATAGTATGGATGGAAGTGTATCGGGATACTGGAAAAAATGTCTTATCTTAGTCAACTACCTCTACTTGTGAGAATCCTCTGGCTACAAATATCTCTTTGTATTTCTCAACAATTCCATCAGTTGCATGATTGATATTATAGATCCACTTGTAAGTCACTACAGCACTTGGAAGTCACTACAGACTTCCCTTCTGGTCTCAGAACAATATCCCATACATCATTCTTCAAGATGGACTGAAATTCTTTTGTCATGGCATCTTGCCATACCTGGTCACCTGTCACTTCTCAATGACAAGAAAGCTCAGAATTAATGATGTGGATCATGGCTGAAAAGTAGCTCAAAAATCTCTTTGGTCTCTTTCTCTCTCGGGATGTGCCTTGAGGGGTTGCATGTCCCTCTGCCTCCTACAGAGTTTGTCGAGCCCACGTAGGCCTTTTATTCCCTACTGCAATATCTATGGGTATAACGACTCAAGAAACTAGATCAGCTGAAACAGCTAGATCAACTGGAATAATGGTTGTCTCCCTCTGAACTATTGAAGGGGGAGAAGATATTGTCTCACTATCAATCTCCATCTGAGATTTTATGGATCTTTGAAAGGATACCTCTTCTTCAAAGATAACATCTATGTTAACCTCAATCTACCTCTGAACAAGGATGTAGATCCGATATTCCTTCGAAGATTCACTGTATCCCACAAATGTACCTTTTCTCCCTGAATGGTCTGGATTGGACCTATTCTCTTTGGGTACATGAAAGTAGACTGGACACCCAAATATCATGAAAGTGTCCAATCCCAAGCTTCACTCTAGTGAAGGCTTCTTCGGGAGTTATGTTGTTCAAAATATGGTGATGACTCCTATTCTGAACATATATTGTGATCATGCATTCTTCTTCCTACAGAATCATAGGTAGACTTTGATCATGTATCATTGCTTTGTTTGCTTCAATGATGGTTTTGTTCTTCCTTCTTCTCAAATATTTTTTACTTCCTCTAAGTTAAGTGAATCCCTCTGAAGTCTGAAGGATAAACATCTTCCTTTGTTGTTAACCTTCCTGGAACAATAAAACAAACAAAATAAACAAAACAAGAGTATCTCCTAGAGGAGAATAATGAGTACATCTCTAGAATCAAAACAATTTAAGGATTGTTGTCACAACTACAACATCTACTTTTAATGTAGAAAACTTAGAATTGTAGGTTGGAGGCATGATAATTAAAACAATCAAACCTAGAGTCTTCACTTCCAGTTTTTTGTTCCTCTAAATGCACTGGGATCCCTCTAGATCCATGATTGCATCAAGGGTTCCTTCCTCCTGCAAGTACCCTCATGACTATGATACAAATAATATATACAAGTGCATACCTGATATTGTACACCAATGGAGATTCTCCTTGCTTGTCAATGTCATGATGAGCAATGATATTCCTTGCTTGTTTACCATAGACTAGAAGGAAAATTATGTTGTTGTAGCTTCATGTGGCCACCTGCCACTGCTTCACTCTATAAACATACTTGTTTTCCCCTGTAGCCACATTGTACCATACATGTCTCTAACAAATTCTGCATCAACTTTGTAGTTGTTGTAGCTAGGGTGGCCTTATACTTTGGTCCTGTAGCAACTTTCCTTCAACGTGTGACCAAAATACAAGTCCATTGATAGCTCTTCTACTACACTTCTCCTTGATTCCCTAAGGACAGTGAAAATGCATATAATTCACTAGATACGCTGGACAAATAATCCAAGTTTCAAAACTTGTACAGCCTTACTTCATTCTTAGGACAAACCATAGACTTGATCCTTTTATACCTCAGAGACTCCTTCAAATTGGGCTTCGAACTCTGCTTAATTGATACAAAGATACAACCTCATATCTGCACACTTGAATATGCCTCGAAACTCACCTCAGATTTTCCTTTTATCACAGCTCCAAATCTGCCTTTGTTTAGCTTAGAATAGATCTGGAATTTGCTTCAGAATTGTCCTCAAAATAGGCCTCAATGAGCCTAGAAAAAAAAAAGAATTCAACCTCAGTCTTATAGCCTCAGACGTTGTGCCTTTTTCCTGATGTCATAGCCTTAGAACTGCTACAAAACAAGCCTTATATATCTCTCTAAGATTCAGCCTAAAATACTTCTGCAAACACATCTTTAGGCTGCCTCAGAAAACTTCTTATTCGATGCCTTAGGTCTCCAAGAAGTTACAGCCTACAAAAGGAGGGGTTTAAATAGAAATTTTGGTCTGTAAGGAAAAGGAAAATTTTGGTCTCCCTGCCTTAGAAGTTCGTTGCCTCATAACATCCTTAATGCTCTGAAATTTGGCTTCAGACAGACCTTAGATCTCTCTCAGAATGGGACTGCATTTTCGATATGTTGTTATAGGTCTGTAGTTTAGGGGATTTTTATGTAAGCCTTAGAGGGGTACGACCAACCATCTATGTCCTCAATAAAGCCTCCAGACAACTCTATATCCTCAATCAAGCCTACCGCCAGATCCCACTTTTATTACAGGGGTCCCAGCGGTGGGGTTATAGCAACCTTCCTTCAAACTGTGCAAGTGGTTCAGGCTCATATACCATGTTGAATTTCTCACTAGTTCAGGCTCATGCATTTAATTTCAATTTTTTGTTTATTATTTACTTGAACCATAAACAAATACAACAAAAATAACTAGTTGCATTAAACTAAGATCACAAGAAGACTAACTATGCACAAGAACACAAGAAGTATCCTAGGAAACCCTTCTCAACAAGGGAAGAAAACCCAACCAATCCTTTGTTATATTCTCAAGAGAATATCCCCTAGCCATTACCAAACCTAGCACACAAGGTGTTGTAATTATCATAATTTCATATCACAACTTCTGAAATCATGAGATGACACAATGATAATTGTGTTTCCTCAATGGGGATTCACCTTTATTTATACTAGAATGGACACATCAAACGTGGTGTCTATTGGTACAACAAGTCCGACCTCAATAAATCAGAATATAATTAATAATTACCATATTAATTATCTTTTACATTAATTATATTTCACTTTATGGTGGGGCAGACCTATACCCTTTACATCACAATTAGGGTTACAGGTAAATCTAACTCTTAGACAATATAGCAAGGGATCTCACACACCCACTAGTGCTCATCCACGAGGGGCAGTTCCACCTGTGTTCAGCCACAGGGACATCCAACTCAACGTATATCTATCTCACTAAGTCGCATAGGAGAATCATCTAGACACACACTCACTAGTTCTCAACCACTAGGGTTACATCCACCTGTGCTCAGCCATAGGGACGTCCTAATCAACAGATATCTATCTCACTGAGTCTCACAGGAGAATCATCTGGAGTACCACATCGTCTCAACTCTCTACACAGAGGAGAACAATAGACCCATCACATGGGAACCTTCTCCCCTCACAGGGGTACACATCATTTCATATCAAACGACACACCCATCTCATGGGAATCCTCCCCACACAGGGGAACACAACGTTCCATCTCAGTCTCATAGAGGAATGACACACCCATATCATGGGAATCCTTCCCACATAGGGGCACACAATGTTCCATCTCATTCTCAGATAGGAATGACACACCCAACTCATGGGATCTCTCACAGGTCGAATCACTTAGTATGTGTCCTGGAGGATGTCTCACGAAGTTGTAATCGTCAACAATTCCAAGGAAGGAATGTGCTCTTGTTGATTATTCTAAAGTGGGCTTGCAAGACTGGGTGATAATTTCAATGTATACATGAAAGACTAAAATTCACTTAGTGTAATCGAAGCATGAATCAAGAAGAGGTTTAGGGGAAGAATATTCTCACTCAAGTATGCTCTTTAGTCTTGAAATAGGATTATCTCCTAAAATAAAGGAATGAAGTGCTCTTCCTCCTAGTAAATAGGAATTTACCTAATGGTGGTTTATGAGACCATAGTTTTAGAAACCTGCGGTATTAAGTGGTAGGTATTTTCCCATGGTTTTGTAAAACCATGATATTTTACCATGGTATTACATGGTAGGTATTTTCCCATGGTTTTGGAAACCCTTTTTAGGTACATGTGTATGTATACTATCATACCCATTTTGAGAATGTCATCTATGTGCCCCTAGGGTGGCAGATATAATTGTAACAAATGCCCCCTAATGTGTGAGGTTAGCAAAGGAATAAATAGTTGAAACATATTACTATAATTATGAATGTGAGGTGGAATAAGGAAAGAGTTGAAGATCAAGGAACCAATGAGTACCTGGAACCAGAAATCAATCAAACATATATAGCTCATTCCCGAAGTAGGCATACTCATGTCGAAATATAAATAAAGCATAGTTGGAACCATAATACACTGGGGATCCATGTAATGAAATGCAATATCATGGCCACAAAAATACACAATGGATCTGTGTCAAAAGGAATCATAGCCACAAGCAAATACAATGTGGATCTATGTCGCAGTGAGTATCAAGAAGATATTGAGCACCAATGATATGTCTCCCATAGTGTTCAAAGTAATTCTACATAAGTGATATATTCCATCAAAACTGGGAGGGGTAGTAGGAATGAGTGATGTTCCCCCAGGCCCAAGGTCTTCATCTCAACCCCGATGGTACAATTCTACGTCATGCGAATAAATGAGTTGATGTCAAGCATGGTAGAAATAATTGGATTACCGGTCATTGAGGAATATCATTAACAGAATTGAGGGGACCCACCAATGATTTAAATGGACCCCAAGGTACCTAGTAAAATATAGAAAGTGTGAATATAAGTTCTAATGTCAAACACTTGTATAATCAATCAATCAATCAGGACAATTCAATGAGGGAAACCCACTATCGATTTAGAGGAAGCCTACCACTGAGGAATGCAAGCTTCAAGGTACTAGCTGTATTCTAAATCTATTTCCTAGATGATGTGTTGAAGTCGACAGGAAGATATCCATCAAAGGATGGCCTTAATGTATCCCCCATCAATCAAATTGAAATGTACACTGAGAGATTATGTGAAAAGATAGAATCACTAAGTACAATTGATAGAGGGATGGTCAACAAGGCAACAAATGGTCGAATCAGGTTCAAATTACCTTAAACATATAGCATGACATAATGATGACCTGACAACATAAACACAATATCATTGATGACACAATACAACAATGCATGAGGAATTTGAAGCACTCTCTGTAAGGAATGGAAAAGTAACCAATCAAAGGAGTATATGACATACTAATGGTACGGATCCTAGGTAAGCTATAACCCAACTGTAAGAGAATGACAAAAACAAGTGTTATGTTCAAGGGTGACATGATTGACGACTGCCATTTTTTAGAATACACATTAACAGTAACAAACCCCTTTCATTTTTTTCATTTTTTTTTTGGTTTATATCTCCTTCATAGTTTTATGAGCGCAAAAGAGAGATAAAAGTGTGCTCGATAGTGTCTTTTTCATTCAATTTTTACAAGTTCGAAAAAGAGTTAAAAGTATACTTGTGAGGTGTATTTTTCATGTTTTAGAGAGCATGAGGAAGAGTTAAAAGTACCTCATTTGGAGAGACCAAGTGGTTGAACAACATCCATCGAAGGTTCAAGCATGTGGAACCAACCTAGGCATAATGGATGCAATAGGTTTTTGGCAAGTTAGGTCCACTCATAGCAGCAGGTCTCTCCATGGGTGTAGTGGTCACAAAACAGAGGTAAGAGAATGCAGACAGCCAGAGGTCAAGTGTGAATATAAATGGTGATAAGCGCGAATAAAGAAAACATCAGTGCAACAATAGGCACCAAGACATAAACAACAAAGGCTTGTACAACAGTAAAGTAACACAAAAATATGGGAACCCCCTCAAGATATGGCCAGAACATATGTGAAAAAAGAGGAATGAGGATCAATTTTGAGTTATGGTGGGCCTATAGGAGGGTTCCAGGGCCTACAAGAAGTCACAACATGGGCACCAGATGGAAATCAAGGTGCTAGAAAGGATTCCCATGGAGGGTAGGCATTGTTGTGCAAGTTACGATGTGAGAAATGAGAATGGATAATTTTCGCAACTTGATAGGACTGAACATAAGGCTTTGTGACGACACAATGGATGATTAATACTTAAATATGGTGTTGCATGGAAAAACCTATCTCTATATGTTGGTTTGAAACACTTACCTCAAGTTCAGTGGATGTTTCCAAAAAACACTAAATAAAATGTCTCCAAAGTATTAATCAACAACACTAGTCTAGAAGTTAATAAGTCCATTAAAAACCTCTCATAATAACTCATGTCCAAAAATTCATAAATAATTTTTTTTAGAATACAGCATGATACAAAGAATTACACACCAAATGGATTATTCAAAGTAGATCTCAGTGTTGGGCTCATACCAAGGATCCTTATTGTCATTGATGAACTCATGGGTCATTTTCATCACCACATAGCACACAATGTTGGGGACACACCACATAGGATAAAATCTTTGTGTACAAAGACACTCATCATGAGTAGTTTTGTGAGCTATTGTGTCATGTCCCCATTTTTGGGCTTCCCTGTTATACAGTTGGAGATGATTTTTGGGGTTTGTTTCAGCCAGGACAGAGGGGTGAGGTTATGTTACCAGTGAGATCATAAGGTTTGGAGGATTTATATGAGACCCATCCTAGTCCATTTATCATTTTTCATCATCAGGATCACTTTTGCATAGTTCATTCTTGGTTCCATGGAATTTCAATGATTCTCATAATTTGGGAGTATTATTGAGCATAATTTAATTAAATGCACTAAAGGTGTTATTTGGATCATATTATTTGAGGGGTCACCTTAGTGTAATAGCTCGTTGGAACCAGGATGAAAAGATCTAAAGGTTGGGATGATGAGAAAGGGACTTCCAGTGACTGAAAATGTCTTAAAAGAAAATTAATCACTTTTCGGAGTTAAAAATGAGTTAAGAAGTGATTTAATGATTAATATGAAGAATAACCTTAGAAACTCACTTAAATAATTTAAGTGAATGAGAGAAAAGAAAAGAGGGCCAATAAAAGAGAGATGATAGCGCATTCTCAAAAACTTGCTTGATCATTTTGTCTATTGACTTGGAACTCTTGGAGACCAGGGATTTTTGTAGGTTTTTCTGAGAAAAAAACCTTAGGATTTGGTTTTGGTGGTGAGACATCCACCCTAGCTAGAGAGAGAGTGAAATTCACTCAGGATTTCCATTTCACTTTAGATTTTATGGTGGCCAATTCATTGGATAGGGTTTCAATGAACATTTGAGGAGGTAGTGACTTCATTGGAGGGTTTGCATATCTTTTGTTTGAGCTGACATCTCTTTTGACAGGGTTCGTGAGGCCATATCTTATGGTAGAGTTGGAGGGGTTGTGAGGCTATTTTGTGTGAATAAAGGGGACAATTTCCATCTTGTGGTCGATTTGAGTATTGGATAAACATTGTGAGGGTTTCAGGAGTATTGTTGGGAATTTTGGTGATTGTTTGGTGGACTCTGGGAGGCTGAATTGGGATCTATATTATCATATCGATACCTTATGTTGAAATAATGTAACTGCGAAGAGAATTCTTATTATTTTGTTATTGGATTAAATCCCCATTGTGGATTAATCATGTCATTATGATTATTTTTATTATTAGATTAATCCCCATTGAGGATTAATCAAGTCGGTAATTGTATA
>ML791048.1:347782-376723 GCA_009831015.1 Picea engelmannii
TGTGGATTAATCATGTCATTATGATTATTTTTATTATTAGATTAATCCCCATTGAGGATTAATCAAGTCGGTAATTGTATAAGGACCAAATCCTCTTTTGCGGATTGGTCATCGGACAATTATAATGTGCAGAATAAGAAGTCAGCCCCAGCAGTTATAATGAAAGAGCCAGATTTAATTATTGGTGGATTTACCCACCCAGTGTGAGAGGTCGGCCCTGCCAAATGGTGACTCTTCACACGTGCCAGATTGATATAAATAAGAGGCTAGCGCCTCACTTCTAACACACACTTCACTTGCTCATTCTCTTATGAGGCAAGTTGTATTTTCAATTTGGAGAGAGGAGAAGAAGGGTGGCGCATCTCTTGGAGGAGGATTTTCTATATTGGTTGAGTTATCTCTTGAACATTGTATAAGCTATTTATGATAAGGAAGTTTTTGCTGGGTTTTCTTCCCCTAGAGGGTTTCCCAGGATAAATGCTATGTCTCTTTTGAATGTGTATTTCTCAGTGATCTTGTTCTTATTATGCTCTTATCTTATGAAATGCAAAGAACTATAATAATGGCATAAACATTAACACCTTAGAGGGTCGAAGAGTCCATTTTGTAGTGTATTGGAGTGTTCTGAAAGGATTCATCCCATTTATCAGTAGTTTCTCTACTTCATTCGAGGAGGCCATGACATTTCCAGGAGAGTTGAACCTTGTGGAGCAATAGATTTTGACATGTGAGGTAGTCTATTCCCTTGGTGGAGGCTTGGATCTCTTGTCTTGGTGTTGTATTTCCTTCAGTTATATGCCAACCTACTATATCAATGTAAAGGGCATCCTTAATCAATAAAATTCAAAGGTTTATTGTTGTTAATTGTTGTCTTATTGTTCCTTTCCATATTAGTTATGTTATTAGGTATTTCTAGTGTTCTTGTTATCAGTCCAAGCATAAATATGACATAAAACCTATCAGACCTGCAAACTATTTGACAAAATACATAACCCAGTTCCTACACTAAAATACCAACATATAGCATAAAACTATGACAACAAAGAGAAGGGGTTATGACAATTGGATGATGCGAACTGTTTGACATAATTCATCAACCAGGAATCAAAATTTTAGGACAACAACAAGGGATAGGGTTATAAAATGGATTCATAAAAATTGTTTGACAAAACACTTGAACCAAAACTTAGAAAAATAATAGCCCTACAAGGAAGGGACATTACATATTGCAGTTCATTGATGATTCCCATAAAGACACAAATGAGGTATGAAACATTGATCTTTTCTTTTATTGAGAGAAAATAATTAGATGGAAAATTCTAAAAGAGACATCTGAGGCTCAAAATGGTAAAGACATGGAATTTCACTAGATTCCCTAGAAAATTCCCTCTGCCCTGAATAAAAACTCATTGTGTTAACCCTCATTGTTTCTGAAAAGGGAATAATAGATGATTGATGTGTCACATCTTCCTTTGGCTTATAGATTGAAGCCATGACCTCCAAGATGACCTCATATGAAAGGAAACTCAAAATCAAGGGATTCATGTGAACTTGGAGAGTCAACATCCCAGATGGGTGCAGTGTGATGATCATATTCCATATTGGGATGGAGTTTCTAACCAGTTTCAATAGATTCCAATGGGATTCTTTGATCAATTTCTACGACCATGCCCCAAGAAGGAAAACATGAACGCAAAGGCTCCTTCTTAGAAGAAACTAAACTCTTAGGATATGATGTCGCATAATTCACCCGTTGCAGGATAGTGTCCACTCGAATACTAGGAACATAGGATGGGGTAGCATGGTCTAATGGAAAATAAGGATGGTGATTATCAGATGAAAGTTGATCGATGGTGACAATACTTCCATTATGAGGAAAATGCATCACTCTAAAGAGCGTAGACACCATGACATTCATATAATATACATAATCACACCCAAGAATCATATTGAAGTCTAATGGGTCATTCACCACTATCATATCGACCATAACAGTCTTCCCACCTAACGTGATAAGAAAATAAGAAATAATCCCCAAAGATTCACTAAGTATTCTATCAAAATCTAGCAACTGACTAGAAGCTGACACAAGCTGGAGAGAACCTATAGCTTTCCAAGTTGAGGAGGATAAAATGATTGTAGAAACTCCTTCATCTACTATACATCGATGGAATTTGTTTTAATAACCTTCAACCTTTATTTGGAAAGGTGGAGAAGAAGGAAGGAGAAGCTCAACGAGATCATTCCAATCAAAGGAAACACTCTTAGGACTTGGATAGAGCATGCTCGAGGTGAGTGGGATGCCCCCTTGTTAAGAAGGTTCTGAATTGGAAATGAATAAAACATGAGTAATAGACACATCACTCTCTAGAAGAGGAGTGTGGTCGACCAAAGATTGCACTGGTGTGACCACTTCATCAACCAATGGTTGAGTAGGTTGTTGAGAAACCAATGGTTGAGTAGGTTGTTGAGAAACCAATGGTGATTCTGGAGTATAAGAGCTTTCCAACATGGACCACACTCTTTTTATCTCCATAATAAGAGGACATAGGTACGTAAGGTGATCTCATTTGCAAATTGTACAAGGGAACTTGCAGAAATACCTATAAATTAAAAAAATTCTACAAATTAATCATGTAGCTTACGAGGTACAAGAATACACATAGATTTAACCATTTGAATACCATTAATTTAATACAGCTACATCATGTTAAAATAAACATGAATGAAAATAATTAACCCCATACAAAGAAATGTTGGATTACTGAGACGAGGGTGAATCACTAATAGATAAATTCAATCCTTTTTAACCACAATATGCAAGTGTTATATCAATGTAGCATTATCATCCAATAGTTGCAGAGTAAATAAACAATGAACAAATAAGAAATCATACACATACACAATACACCAGTGTTTTTACGTGGAAACCCAAGGCGGGAGAAAACCACATAATGCTTTTCTTATATGTCTTTAAGAATTACATTCATTGGAAGCACCAACTTCCTTTGTTTTCCAACTGCAACTGGAAGGAGGCTCCAACCCCCTAGTTTCTCAGGCTACAACCTGAGGAAAGCTCCAACTCCCCAATTCTCTAGCTACAACCAGAAGGAGGATACAACCCCCTATGTTCTCCGGCTACAACTGGAAGGTGGCTACAACGACTTGTCCTTGCCCCATCCAACCGCCCTGACGTAGAAGTAGAATGATGGAACCACTGTCACACTATCATTGTGAGATATACTGTTGTAAACATGTACCAATCAACCTGCACCAAACAACCTATACCAATAACTTGAACCATGCATCAACCTGTACCTCAACCTGTACCATAAACAAGTGCATCAACCATGCACCATTCTGTACCAAACAACCTGTAATCAACCTATACCATAAACAAGTGCATCAACCATGCACCAACCTGTACCTCAACCTGTAATCAACATGTACCATAAACAAGTGCATCAACCATGCACCAACCTGTACAAATAACATGTCACAACAACCTCTCCAAACAACCTATCACAACAACCTGTCTCATCAATATTATCAACCAAATCATATATACTCACCAAGATCAATCACCAAGACAACTCGCAAAGATGTGCATCAACCAAGCATAACACAACAACTCATAATCATCACCAAGATCAATATGTGCTTCTAATAATATACCAATACAAGTATGCTACATCATCCATAAACCATGTGTCAACAATACTACTAACAAGTGCCTCCAACCATGTACCAAGTATGTACCAATCACGTATCAACTACTCATCAACTATGACTCATCAAGATGTACCAACATCATCAACTATACACCTCATGTATGTGCCAACTTATCAACTGCTTGTCTCAACCATGTACCCAACATGTACCTCAACCAAAATCCCTTATCAATTTCATCATTCAAATCTGATTTGTAACTCTGTAATAGACCTGGTGTATATGATCACATACCTACAAACCTTCCTTAACTTTAACAACAAGAGACTAGCATTTTCATGAAACTTCACTTTAGTCTCACGTGACTAGTTTTGGATTAGTCAACAACCCTAACTTGAAATAATCATAACTATGTACCTACAATGAATAAATATCTAAAAATAGTACACAATGTTCTTCAATGTGTTTTATGCAATTCCTCCAGACATCACTACTTGGAACCTCTCAGAAAAGGATTTATAGCAAAAATGGCATACCTTGTTGAATTCTATCTTATTCTATAGATCGAACTTGTAGAGCGTGCCCCGCATGGAATATTTGTTGTATGGATCTAAAAATTGTACACATAATACTATAGCTTGCAATCTAACTAATACATTTGGTCTTACTAAATTTGGATCGGTTATGAATAAGTTATGACATTTTTACCCGACATGCTTGTTTTAGACTAGTTTCAGGACTAGCCACAAAACTTATTTTCCACAGTGTGTAAATCCACAAATACAACGACCCACAAGATGAAATTTGTATCACAAATACTTGGATAGGTTTCCTCAATGGAATCCCAATTTCACGATCTGAATAATTCTAGAAAAAAAAATTATTGCGAAAATGATGAGATGACCTGTAAATAACATACCTTAGAAAGCATCATCAAAAGAATTTATCAGCCCTTGAATTTTGTCCTTCTTTACTTCACCTTCCCTCTAAAATTCGTCTTAGATATCCTTTGGTTACCTCAGTAACTTGTAGATATTCAATATTCTCAAGTTTGATTAAAATTAGAGAGCCTTTCCTCTTATTTATACTTTCATGTAGCTTCCTCAAGGGGTTACCTTTTAACCATCTTAACCCACTTTCCTTATTTTAGGGTTAACCCACTTCTAACCACTTGTAACTTAGTAATTTATCCATTAACTTTATTATTTAAATAATTTATTTTGTATTCACTTTGACTTATAGTACACTCATCACTTCACTTTATTATTTACCTTCTAAAATCTCTTAAACCACTTTGACTACTTTAACCTTTTGGGGCTTCTAGATGACTCATGGGGGTTCTCCAACTTCACATGGCCATAACTCTCTAACCGTGAGGAGTTATGTGACATTCCACATACCACTGGAAATGGAATGACATATACTATCCATATAGAATATTCTTACCTGCAAATATATCAAAACGCATACCATTATCCATCAACAAACTTGGGTCTATTACCCAAACCTTTCTCCAACTTCACATGGCCATAACTCTCTAACCGTGAGGAGTTATGTGACTTTCCACATACCACCAGAAATGGAATGACATTTACTATCTATTTATAATATTCTTACCTTAAAATATATTAAAATTCATACCATTATACATGAAACAACCTTGGGTCCATTACCCAAACCTTTGTGTTACCAGAATTCGCTATCGGACTTTCTCTAGGGGTTGACATCAATCACTAAGGATTGAAATCAATATACAATATCTCTCTCCAATGGTTGACATCAATGAGAACCAACAATCCATACCAATTTTCCATCAACCTAAGTCAATTGTCTAACAATATCCCCCTTTGGCATTGATGGCAACACTTAGTCATGATAACATTCATGCTTATACTCCTCATCAATGTTTCTATCTCTCCCCCTTTGACATCAATGGAAAAGGGTATCTACCTTTGGGGATACTCCCCCTGACTGGACTTTCCTTGGGGCTACTCCCCCTGTCTACATACCTTTGATTTTTCTTTGTGTTTATAAGCCTCTGATTACTCTCTCTCCCTTCATATGAATAATATCTCCCCCTTTGACAAAGGGTATCACTCTGAAGGCATATCGCTAATTCTTCCCTTGTGACAATCGCTCCCCTTGGAAACATGCCTCTATGCTCTCGATCCAAGCATTTACCTTTTCATCTGATAAATCCCTCCCCTTTTGTCATCAATGACAAAGGTATATTTCCATCTGGGTTTGCTCCCCCTAATAGAACTCTTCCTGAAACTGATCTCCCAACCTGAATTGTCCCATTTATGGTGCTTCCTCATGTACATCTAAGACATATAATATAATCATTCATTTTGGAGTAGAAATTACTCCTAGTCTCTGGAGAAGATACTCAAAGGCTTCCTGTGGAAGTGGTTTTGTAAAGATGTCTGCCACTTGTTCTTTTGTGCCCACGTATTCAACTCTGATGTTCTTCTCTGCAACCTGTTCCCGTAGAAAGTGATACTTGATTGGAATGTGCTTCGTCTTGGAGTGCATCATCAGGTTCTTTGAGATACTGATGGTGCTTTTATTATCACAATAGATTGGAATGGGATCATCATACTCAACCTCTATATCTATCAAAGTTTGTTTTATCCATAGAACCTATGTACAATGTGTTGTCGCAATATACTATGTCTCGGATGTAGATAAGGATATTGATGATTGTTTCTTACTTATCCATGATACTAAGCACTCACCCAAGTAGAACGTTGCTCCATTGGTTCTTTGTCAGTCATCAAGGAAACCTTCCCAATATATATCTGTGTAGGAAATAAGTGATAGATCCTTTCCTTTTGGATACCATAATCCAAACTCTTTTGTTCCTTTGAGATATTTGAAAACCCTGTTTACTGCTAATACATGTGATTTCTTTGGTGCTTCTTGAAATTGTGCCACCTATCTAACTACCTGCATTACATCTGGTCTGGATGTTTTCAAATATAGTAAGCTACCAATTATTTACTTGTATTGCCTCTGGTTTGTAGACTTTGAATCATCATCTTTGCTCAATTTGCAACTGGTTTGCATAGGAGTGGTAACTAGTTTGCAATCTTTCATTCCGAAATTATTTAGCATTTCTTTGACATACTTAGTTTGAGAAATAAAAATTCATTGGTTGCTTTGACATATCGAAAGACCCAAAAAGAAATATAGTTCTTCAAGTAATGATATTTCAAATTCATTCTGCATATCCTTTGCAAATTTTTGTCTTAACATGACATTAGTACTTCCAAAAAAATATCATCAACATAAATTTCAATTAATAAAATACTACCTTGAGTTACCTTGATGTATAGTTTGTTCTCTACGCTTCCTTTCCATAGTTCGTAGGAAGTTTTGTCATTGTTGTTTCTGAGCATTAATCTGTTTTGAATGTAAACTGTTGTATGCACTACATGTGTCCAAAAAATACCTGTCAATTTGGAATCCATTAGCATTGTTCGAGCCATTTCCTGTGTAATTATCATCCATAATGATAATGTTCCTTTGTTTCTAAACCACTATGTAAACCAATCTATGAATCCATGCTCGTCCACTTTCATACATCTATCCAAACATGTTAAGTGTTCTTACGAATCCATCTTTGTCCATACTGTCCAAGACTCTACTTGCGCAATTGTCCATAATGTTGACCCATTTATCATTATACTATCATGAATTCTTGATTAATCTATCAAATTGTACTTATGCTAACTGACTTATCTGAATATTTCTTCTCAAACTCTGGAAGTTGCTCGAAGGATGGTTATTTGGTCTATCACAGCTATCATATAGACTCCCCCTGTCTAATATTCATATTACCCGGGAGTCTCTAAGATGGATGTTTCATAACAATTCTTGCTCTGATGTGTATTCATTATCATCTTCATTGGTAGATTCATTATCTCTCTAAGCTCTGACTTATTTCTTTCTATCTATGGATTCATCTTTCACTACAATGCATGAAAGTACAATCTCTTGAACATGTTCCTTATTTACTTGTCCTTCCTTTCTTTCAGTTATTTTCCAAACCTTTATGTATCTGGCATCTTTATTTTTCTCTGTAGAATTTTATTCATCTCGTTTTATTTCCAATCTTGTGATCTCTGGTACCTAGTCTTTGTTCACCTGTTCTTCCTATTTTCTTATCCATAATTTCTTATATATGATATAAGTGTTCTCTTTCATGGCAGTATCTATCATGCTTCTATAATCACTAGCTATGTGTCCATAGTTATGACATTTGTAACACTCAATGTTACGTGTGGCCACATAGAAACTTCTTGCTTGAACATTTCTTTTATAATCCTTGCAATCTGCAATCTTATGTCCAAAATTAGTACAATAAAAAAAATGACCATAAAATAAATTTGCATACATAGGAGTGAATGATCTTCTTTGTGGTGTAGTCCTTATGAATTTTTGCCTTAACTGATCATGATCATGATTGAAGCTTCTTTATAGCTTGAAAATGGATGGTCTTCTTGAAGATGTATCTTCAATAGTTTTCTTAGATTCTGGTTGACCATGATTCATTCCTTTGAGTACTTCTGCATAACTCTATCTATTTTCTTCATTCTTCTTTTCTAGCAACCTAGAGTGCTTCTATTCATTCTCTATAATTGATGTGGATGTTTCTGTCTCTTTAAAATTCTTGTTCAGCTTGACGATTTTACTTCTCAATGTGACAACTTCTTCTTCAAGCTTATCAACCTCATCTTCTTTCTTCATTATCTGAGACTTCATCGCTTCTTCTGTTATTTTCTCTTCTTCATGATGAATTTTTAATGTGATTATTTCTTCTTCAAGTCCTTTCTTTTCTTGACCAAACTCTGCCTCAAACCGGTTTAGATCATTAGTTCTTTCTTTAATATGATCTGTCAATATCTTCTCTCTCATTTATGTTTCTTCCTTCTGTGCTTCTATGTTGGCTTCCAAATACTTCTTTTGATATTCAAGATTTTCTTTGATCCTTTTGGCTTCTTTTAGATGAGTTCTTAAGTTCTTGATAACCTATTGGGATTCTTAAAAAATGTGAACACTTTCATTTTGTTTCATCAATTCTTCCTTGAGTGACTTATTTTCTTCTCTTAGTTCATCTAAAGCACTAATCAATTTTGCTTCATAATTTTCTTCCTTTTCAATTAGTTTTTTTGTCTCATTTCCTTCATGGAATTTTATTTCAAGATGTCCATGTTTTCACAATTAAAGCAAAACAACATACCTCTAGTGATTATGTACTCTTCATCTTATGAATCTGTTTGACATGGTGAACATAATTCTTCTTGATTTGTATCTACATCTTCTTTGGCATTTTATGCATCTACGATGGGTGAAGAATATACGTCATATAACTTATCCCAAAGTTCTTTTGTTGATGAACATTTACCAACCTTTTCTCTTACCGGATTAGGTAATCCTTCCCAGATGAAATCCATTACTATTTTTGTATTCTTCTTCAATTCCTTCTTGGTTGCATTCTTTGCCCTTTTTAAACTATCATATCCTATACAACTAATAGCCAAATATAATGTCCATGTGCCTGTAAAAATATTTTCTTCATTATGCTCCACATCTCATACTTAAAACCATTTTGACCATTAAACATTGGTACTCCATTCTCAGAATAATCCATGATCTCCTTCTAGTGGTTAAATTGTTTCCTAAAGGAACCAACTCTGAAATCAATTGTTGGATTACTGAGAGGGGGGGTGAATCAATAATAGAGAAATTCAATCATTTTTAACCACAATATGCAAGTGTTATATGAATGTAGCGTTATCATCCAATAGTTGCAGAGTAAATAAACAATGAACAAATGAGAAATCATACACATACATAGCACACTAGTGTTTTTACGTGGAAACCCAAGGCGGAAGAAAACCACATAATGTTTTTCCTTATATGCCTTTAAGAATTACATTAATTGGAAGCACCAACCTCCTTTGTTTTCCAACTGCAACTGGAAGGAGGCTCCAACCCCCTAGTTTCTCAGGCTACAACCTGAGGGAAGCTCCAACTCCTCAATTCTCTGGTTGCAACCAAAAGGAGGCTCCAAGCCCCTATGGTCTTCAGATACAACCGGAAGGTGGATACAACCACTTGTCCTTGCCCCGTCCAATCACCCTGACGTAGAAGTAGAATGATGGAACCACTTTCACACTATCACTGTGAGATATATTGTTGTAAACCTGTACCAATCAACCTGCACCAAACAACTTGTACCAATAACCTGAACCATGCATCAACCTGTACCTCAACCTGTAATCAACCTGTACCATAAACAAGTGCATCAACCATGCACCAACATGTACCAAAAAACCTGTAATCAACCTATACCATAAACAAGTGCATCAACCATGCACCAACCTGTACCTCAACCTGTAATCAACCTGTACCATAAACAAGTTCATCAACAATGCACCAACCTATACAAATAACATGTCACAACAACCTATCCAAACAACCTATCTCATCAATCTTATCAACCAAATCATATCTACTCACCAAGATCAATCACCAAGACAACTCTCAAATATGTGCATCAACCAAGCATAACACAACAACTCATAATCATCACCAAGATCAATATGTGATTCTAATAATATACCAATACAAGTATGTTGCATCATCCATAAACCATGTGTCAACAATACTACTAACAAGTTCCTCAAACCATGTACCAAGTATGTACCAATCATGTATCAACTACTCATCAACTATGACCCATCAAGATGTACCAACATCATCAACTATACACCTCATTTATGTGTCAACTCATCAACTACTTGTCTCAACCATGTACCCAACATGTACCTCAACCAAAAGCCCTCATCAATTTCATCATTCAAATCAGATTTGTAACTTTGTAATAGACCTGGTGTATATGATCACATACCTGCTGATCCAGGTGGATATCGATGGCCACCCACCTTTTTCAACTGGCTCAAAACAGTTTTCTGGCAATTTTTTTAATTTACTATTTTTAGTAGTTGTTTTGGGTCCCAAACTTTCAAGGCCGTTTTGAAGCCCTAAACGACATTTTTGGGGAAAATGGGGAGCAACAAGGAAACTCCAACGATGTTGCTCACATCAAAAGTTGTAGTCCTCGGATAGATATTTCTAACAGTGTATCGAATGGCCAAAACGGAGATCATATGCAAAAGTTACACCCCCGAGAAGTTGACGTATCAACTACCTCCATCGGGGCCCGCAAACCTTTTGGATTTTCATCTTCCGGGGTTAGGGTTTTGGATTTTCCTTATGTTAAAAAGGCCCTTAGAGCCTCATTGTAATAATCATCTTCTTGTGAATGCGAGTAGTCGTCACATCTCTTCTCAGAGATAAGTTGTCACCATTCTAGCGAGTCTTTCACTCTGTATTTTTACAGTCTTTGTACATTTTCGTTCATTAATAGAAAAATTTGTATTATTGTATCTCTGTGTTTATGGTTTCATCTCTGATACATTTATGTTATATTGTTGGATATCTAAGATATCTCTATATATTTCTTTATTATATCTCCGCTCTCATTTCATGCCAAAAATAATCTGGATCAGTGGTATCAGAGCAGGTTGCTCTTGATCATTTTTCAGTGCATGTCCCCGATGAAGTCCGAGTATAGCAAGTTGGGTCTCGATCTTGTCTCTCTTGATGAAAATCTCTCTCGCACACCCAAGAAACCCTCAATGGTGGAAGAAAAGAAAAACGACAGAGCAGACGATTCTATCAATATGTTGCTTGAGAAAGCTCTCACGCGATAGAGGGATGAAATGATGGAGAGTTTTTCCCACATCCTTGTAAATGTGTTGAACCTACACAAAATAGATCTAGCTAGAAAATACCACACACATTTGCAGAGAGAAATTGAGAAAGAAGAAGCAAGAGAAAAAGAATGGAAGAATTCTCATTAACCATATTCCACACTCAAAGAGTGAATAATTTACAATAGATATAGGATACATGAGTAAATAATGAGCCATAGTGGTGGTCTAGAGTGATTTGGACACACACCAGCAGTTACGGGAGTAAACTACCACCTAGCATAGTCTCTCAGGCAGTTACGGGAGTGAACTGCCACCTAGCTGAGTTAACTAGTCAACTAGTCTTCAGTTAACTGACTGAATAGAGAGTAGTAAGGAGTTAACTCAGAAAATCAAGGGTAATGCGCCAGTCTAGTGATGATCCCAAGGAAAGTGCGCATTAGCATGGTGATGATCTCAATGTTGCATGGTGACAAAACCAATGCAACATTTAAACTCAACTCAACTAGTCAAACTAAAGTGTCAACTGAAAGAGAATATTCTCCAGGTGGAATATTCTCCCCTAAAATATAGGAGACTGGATAATAACTAATTATGAATAATAAATAAGGAAAAACCTTAGGAAAAAGAAATCCTTGGTGTGTGTTGAATTAACTCCAACACCCCCCCTGAACATCACTATGGTGAAAATAAAGAGTGGGTCCCAGAAACGAGGCCATGTTAGGTACCCAAATACAAAAGATACACTAAAATAAAGTGAGGAAAGAGGGAAAACCTCATGGGAAAAACCCCCCCTCAAGATACAATGTATGTAAAGAAAATAAAAATGAGAAGGAACAAAAAACAGTTGCTAAGCAATTGTGTCCTTCACTCCAAGAAGACCTCGCAACTATGCAAATTTGTGCTTGTTGAAGATTTAGATGTCTGCACGGATCTGATGAAGTAGATGCACCATTGAGATGTCCACACATATCCACTTTCTCTTCTTGTAATGAAGAATATCCAAATAAAGTTTGGATGAAACTTTGAAAACCGTGTGACCGTTTCCAGAAAAACACTAAAATTTTGTTGATTTTGAAATGATCATAACTTCACTTCCTAGACTCCGTTTCAGACGATTTTTTTTTTAAATTGGATATTTTCCCAAGAGGAATTCAAATATCTAATTTGTTTCTGCAAATTGTTCTCAGAAAATAATAGAATTGAGTATGATGTGCGCATCTCTTTTTGTCTCTTGAGATGCATGCATTGCGCATGAAAAAGTGTCTGCATGTGACCCTTGAGATGCATGCCATATATCTTCCACATGGAATTCAGAAAAAAAAATCCGAAATGGAGTAGACATCATCTTCAATTAATGGAGTACAAATTTGTGCAAATACTTTTGTAGAATACTCTTCATAATAAGAGACTTGATCTTCCAATGGCTTCTCTTCTGACTCTATCTGTTCAACCTCCTACATGAAATCTTCACAATCTTCTTTATTCCCGAATAAAACCTCCAATTTGGTCCATAATTCATTTGGAATTGATTCTTGTGAGTCATCATATACTTGATGGAGAATTTCAGGAGAAATAAACGAGAGGATCCATCCTATGGCCATATATTGTCTATTGAGAAAATCGTTTTTCTCATCGGCAGAATCAGGCTCCACTTCCATTGCCATAGTTATTTGGTATAAGCCTTTGCATTTGAGCAGAAGCATAATTTTTGGCTTCCATTCCAAATAGTTATGAGGCGTGAGAAGTATTTCCGAGGAATAATCCATCTTTTTGTTGTCTTCAATCTTTAGTACCTGCAAAAGTAATTTGGTGTAGATTTTTCTTAACATTTTGTTGGCTCTAATACCATGTAAATGTGTTGAACCTGCACAGAATAGATCTAGCTAGAAAATACCACACACATTTGCAGAGAGAAATTGAGAAAGAAAAAGAAAGAGAAAAAGAATGGAAGAATTCTCATTAACCATATTCCACACTCAAAGAGTGAATAATTTACAATAGATATAGGATACATGAGTAAATAATGAGCCATAGTGGTGGTCTAGTGTGATCTGGACACACACCAGCAGTTACGGGAGTAAACTACCACCTAGTCTAGTCTCTCAGGCAGTTACGGGAGTGAATTTCCACATAGTTGAGTTAACTAGTCAACTAGTCTTCAGTTAACTAACTGAACAAAGAGTAGTAAGGAGTTAACTCAGGAAATCAAGGGTAATGCGTCATTCTGGTGATGATCCCAATGTTGCATGGTGAAAAAACCATTGCAACATCTAAACTCAACTCAACTAGTCAAACTAAAGTGTCAATTGAAAGAGAATATTCTCCAAGTGGAATATTCTCCCCTAAAATATAGGAGACTGGATAATGACTAATTATGACTAATAAATAAGGAAATACCTTAGGAAAAATAAATCCTTGGTGTGTGTTGAAGCAACTCCAACAATCTTTCAACGTCTGTCGATAGCATCAGGCACATCTTCATCAAGCGGCCACTTTGGAGGCACATCTCCTTTCAAGGTACAAGTTAATTTTGATATTTTTGTATTAGAAGGACAGATAGATGCAGAATCCCTAGACAAATGGTTAAATCTACTAGAAGGTTATTTCTCTGTTCACAATTTTTTCGATAGAGAAAAGATCACCTTCGCACTCCTTAAATCTCTCCCTCATGTTAAAAATTGGTGGGAAACTTACTGGGAGCAAATTTCCAGAGAGGAGTCTAGAATATATGGGGTCGAGCCCACTTGGGATTTTTTGTGGATGCGATAAAAGAATAATATTACCCTGTTGGAAACTATGAGGACCAGTACATGAGATGGACCACACTGCGGCAAGAGAGGGGCCAAGTAGTTCTAGAGTTCACCAATACCTTTCATACCTTACGCACCAAGTTGGGTATCAAAGGCTTCAAACGACATTTGGTTCTGAAATACCATGGGGCTCTACACAGATACATCCAAATTGAAATGGATTTTTTGGACATCTCATCACTCGGTGCTGCTTATCGATATGTTGTTAAAATCGAGAAGAAATTTAAGCACCAGAATAAACAGGAGCTCAGGTCTGCAAATCCAAAAAAATAAAAGTATGATAAAGACGACCCTAACAAACTAACAAACAGTCTCCTGAAAACCAGTCCAAGCCACAGGAAAATAAGGTTCATGGGAAGACAAAGAAGGACACCGAAAAATGGTGCGATTTTCACAAAACCCCCTGGCACAACACCGATGAATGTCGCTCAAAACAGTCATTGGTGGCCGAGATCAAAGACAAGGAGTCGAACCTTGATTCTGAATCTGATTCCGAAAATACTGGTAAAAGATAGATCATTGATGCAGACCCCACTACTATTGTCATGACCGTAGCAATTCAACCAGAAGAACCAACAGATCTTGAAGAGGGGGACCGCCTTTTTCATTCAAAGATGTGGGTGAAGGGGACCCCGCTGCATTTTATTATTGATAGAGGAAGCCAGAAGAACCTCATCTCAGCAAAGGTCGTCAAATAGTTGGGATTGTCGACAACACCACACCCGCATCCACACAACATCGGGTGGCTTCGCTAGGGACGAGATCTTCATGTCAGCCAGCAGTGTCAATTGTCATACGACATCCAACCCTTCAAAGATGAGGTATTATGTGATGTTTCCCAACTAGATGTCTATGATGTTCTTTTGGGCCAACCATATATGTGGAAGTGACATGCTATATATGAGTCTCGACCCCGTAGTGTCATTGTTACTCTGGGGGGTCATCTCTACAGAATACCAGAGGTAGTTCCAACCATTGTCTCACCTAAGCAGTGTCGCAAGGTAGTATCTCATACTACAAAATTCAGCTTCTTCACAATCTGTTCAAAAGGGGAACAAAAGGATACTGCAACCACTATAGCCTCGGCCCAAGCACCTTTTATCCAACAGAAGTAGGTCGACAAGATTGCAGCAAAATGCAAAGATTCCTTCTGCACATAGTCATCTCATATATCCCTACTGGCTAAACAGAGTCAACCCCGCCAGCGACAGGTTCGTGACAACCTTCCACAAACTAAGCAACGCAACTTCTCCAATAAGGCAAACAACTCATCAAGATGCAGATTCAACAAACACTCTTCCCTTCCATTGCTTCCTAAGGAGGGAGGATTGATCCAGGTGGATATTAGTGGCCACCCACCTTTTACAACTAGGTAAAAACAATTTTCTGGCAATTTTGGTAATTTACTATTTTTAGCACCTTTTTTGGGTCCCAAACTTCTGGGGCCGTTTTGAGGCCCTAAACGACATTTTTTGGGAAAACGAGGAGCAACATGGAAGTTCCTTAGATGTTTCTCACATCAAAATTTGTAGTCCTTGGATAGATATTTACAACAGTGTATCGAACGCCCCAAACAGAGATTGTATGCAAAATTTATGCCCACGGGAAGTTGACATATCAACTACCTCCATCGGGGCCCGCAAACCTTTTCGCTTTTCATCTTCCAGGGTTAGGGTTTTGGATTTTCCTTATGTTAAAAATTCCCTTAGATCCTCATTGTAATAATCATCTTCTTGCGAATGCGAGTAGCCGTCACATCTCTTCTCAAAGATAAGTTGTCACCATTCTAGTGATTCTTTCACTCTGTATTTTTACATTCTTTGTACATTTTCGCTCATTAATAGAAAATTGTGTATTACTGTATCTCTGTGTTTATCGTTGCATCTCTGATACATTTATGTTATATTGTTGGATATCTGAGATATATTTGTATATTTATTTATTATATCTCCTCTCTCATTTTGTGTTGAAAATAATCCAGATCACCTACAAACATTTCTTAACTTTAACAACAAGAGACTAGTATTTTCATCAAACTTTACTTTAGTCTCACATGACTAGTTTTGGATTAGTCAACAACCCTAACTTGAAATAATCATAACTATGTACTTGTAATGAATAAAGATCTGAAAATAGTACACAATGTTCTTCAGTGTGTTTTATACAATTCCTCCAGACTTCACTACTTGGAACCTCTTAGAAAAGGAGTTATAGAAAAAATGGCATACCTTGTTGAATTCTGGCTTATTCTAGAGAGCGAACTTGTAGAGCATGCCCCGAACGGAATATTTGTTGTATGGATCTTAAAATTGTAAACAGAATAATATAGCTTGTAATCTAACCAATACATTTGGTCTTATGGAATTTGGATCTACTATGAATAATTTATGACGTTTTTACCCGACACACATGTTTTAGACCATTTTCAGGACTAGCCACAAACCCTATTTTCCAGGGCATGTAACTCCACAAATACAACGACCCACAAGCTGGAATTTTTATCACAACTACTTGGATATGTTTCCTCAATGGAATCCCAATTTCACGGTCTGAATCATTCTAGAAAAAAAAATTATTTCGAAAATGGTGAGATGACCTGTAAATAACATACCCTAGAAATCATCATCAAAAGAATTTATCCTCCCTTGAATTTCGGCCTTCTTTACTTCACCTTCCCTCTGAAATTCTGCATAGATATCCTTTGGTTACCTCAGTCACTTGTAGATATTCAATATGCTCAATTGTGATTAAAATGAGAGAGCCTTGTCTCATATTTATACTTTCATGTAACTTCCTCAAGGGGTTACCTTTTAACCATCTTAACCCACTTTCTTTATTTTAGGGTTAACCCACTTCTAACCACTTGTAACTTAGTAATTTCTCCATTAACTTTATTACTTAAATAATTTATTTTGTATTCACTTTGACTTATATTACACTCATCACTTCACTTTATTATTTACCTTCCATAACTCTCTAACCATGAGGAGTTATGCGACGTTCCACATACCACCGGAAATTTCATGACATGTATTATCCATCTAGAATATTCTTACCTTCAAATATATTAAAACTCATACCATTATACATGAAACAACCTTGGGTCCATTACCCAAAACTTTGTGCTACCATAATTCGCTATCGGACTTTCTCCAGGGGTTGACATCAATCTACAATATCACTCTCCAATGGTTGACATCAATGAAAACCAACAATCCATACCAATTGTCCATTAACCTAATCCATTTTTATGACAACAAACATACAAACATTCACATACATAGAGTTTAAAAACAACAATTTAGCTTATAAAATAACACAAAACACAAATAAACACTTATCTTTCATAACAATTGTGCAACCAACTGCTTGGGACAGACGTTCCACCCAACCATAGAATTATTGTTATATATCTCAACATAAATTCACCCCCGAGATGGGGTTAGGAATCCATAAAATAGGGTGTCTCTCACAATCCATTCACAACTCAAATAGTCCACAACCCATTGATATTCTCCTACAACTATACTGATTTCCACCAGCTCTCTTCCTCTTGACCTTCCCAACCCAAGGAATGTACCCCTTCACTACTCTGATTCCATCGAGGGTCCCATTCATTTATCAGGGTCTCTCTGGCACAGGTAACTAGGAATATCTCTACTGGGAACTCAGGGGAACTCACTACTAGGAAAACTACCAGCAAAACAACAACAACAACAACTTGTTGTTAGAGTGCAACTCACACAAGCGTTCACTCTTCAAGATTGAAAACCTAGTTCTTCTGTAAGCTTGGAAACTTGCTTCTTTAGTCTTCAACAACTCCAAAAAGGATCCAAATTTTTCCCTCCATTGTTTATCCATCTCTAGAGCTCCTGTATTTTCTTGTTCTCCCCCTACTCTTGCAAAAACATCACTACCCAAAACTACATGTTATCCCCATACGTTCCCCAAGCAAGTTCACTCTCACTCTCTCCAATGTTGATTGTAATTCAACTCCATGCTCCCAATAACTATGGGATGTGACTTCTCACACCCACTCTCTTACATGTATTCATTGATTGGGCTCTCATACACTCAAACAAGAAATAGAAGGTTTATACACAATGATAATAAAATTTAGGAATGCAGGTTTGGATTAATACCCATAGACAATTTTCCCCTTGGACCCCTCTTAGAAACTCCCTTCTCTTGTGGAAAACTCATCCCCCATCTCAGTCCATGTCCCCCAGTTGTTGGCATCACATTTTATTTATTAAAATTCAGAAATACAATTTGCATATTACATTGCTTGGCCATAGCCACATTCATATCTACATTATGCATTAATTAAAATGGGGGTTATAGTGGGGATGTTACAAGTGAAGCATAATTACATGTGCCTACAAATGAAAATTAAGATTCTTATATTAAATTCAATAGAGGCTTAAATAGAGAGTCCAAGTGACCAAATGGAAGAAACTATCTAAATACCTAGCAAGATGGACAAACATCTCAAAGGTCGAAAAATAGATTTTTAGGTCCATACCCTTTATTCTTTAGTATATAACACATCTAAAGAGTTGGGTATATCATCACTATGATGACTCGTGGGTTCAAGTATCACAATTAACTTAATTTTACCAATTAGACAAAAATAAAAATAAAATCCTTTGCAAGTTCCATCCCTTTCTTTAAAGTTTACCTTTCCAAAACACGTGAAACTACAAATTAATCAAAATCAACTAGAGAATCACAATATGACGCATAACATTCTCTCTTTGCTATAAAACTTTAGTAAACAAAACCAGTTTCCTAGAAATTTCATCAATAGTTTAGGTTGAAACTGGAAATGTTTAAGTATCATTGAAATTGGAGGATACTCTGCACAAACTTGATCTCTTCTCCTTTTTTAAGGCTTGACCTTTTCTTCCAACAAGAATATTTAAGAGTGAACTTAGTTTTGTGAATTTTGTTCACTATGTGCAATTCTTTTTCCCACAATTTTAATTATGTAGAATACTACTGTACCATTAAATTGGTCTAATCCAATTTTCCAATATAGATATTTTTTTAAGTTCCATTTTGTTTTATGTGAAAAACAATGGTTTTATGCCTAATAAAAATGCTAACATGTAATCCAAGTCAAAGAAGAAAAAATCCTAAACTACAAAATTTTACCATACTACAGCATAGATAAGAAAGCAGAGGAAATAGTAAACAACACAATACAATATAGATAAGAAAGCAAAGAAATGAACATTAAAAGAATTTGAGTAAGACTTAGGCAATGTAAAGTTTCTAAACATCCATTTGTAATGTGATGAACGTTTTATATTCAACTATTTAATAATTTGTAATAAGATGAACATCTTATATTCAAATATTTAATAATTTGAATATATTGATTTTAGATAAACAGAAAAAATATAAATCCTCCTTAAAAAAATTGTTATTTTATATTATAATACATTTTTACTAACATATAATTCCAATATATTAAAAAGTATATTACTTTAAAAATGATATTTTTAAATATTTTAATAAATTCAAAATTATACTTTAAAATACCAAAAAACTATATTCTCCATGAATACTTGTTTCATTCACAATGTACTAACCTTGTCCCTTAAGGTCAAATATTCACACAAATCAAACTCCTTTAGCCTTAAGCCAAATATTCACACAAGTCAAACTCTCTTGGGATTCATAGAACAAAAACTCTTAAAAGGGTTAAATCATTCAATATTTATTTCATCTCAGATTTGAGATTTTCACCTTAAATGTTTTTTCTTTTCTTTTTTCAACGATAAGAATTGATAATTAGTAGGTGTGATGGCTAAACTGAAAATCAAGTCTACTTTAGTGGCTACCATTATAACCCAAGAGTATATCAACCATATATACCAATAAAATATATTCAATAGTCGACAAGTTATATATACCAATAACTTGTGACTTAGCAAGGACCAAAGCATCCCTAAACTTATCTGAATAGACTTTCATCCCAAAAATCATCTACCCTTTTAACCTTATCACAATTACCCTTCTATTCTTAAAAAAAAAAAAATCATGAATGAGCTAAATCATCGAAGGCTTTAACGCTTTACTATTTTTAGGTCCATGATGACCATATTATGTGGAAGTCGATTAGTCCTTCTGAGTAGCATGATCATAAAGAGGGGAGACAGGCACAGAATGGGCATTGTTAGGAGCCATTAAGTCTTTATGGCCATATGTAATGGGCAAGTATAAAGGTGGATGATGTTACCTTTGCCAGTGTACTCGGTGTCTGCGCTACCCCAGAAGCTCTGCAGTAGGGAAAGGGTGTTCATGCCCATGTAATTAGAAATGAGGTTGAGGTAGATGACCCTGTAGGGAATGCCCTTTTTACTATGTATGCCAGATGCAGGTCTATCGAGAATGCACAGCGATCATTCAATAGAATGCCTGATAGAGATTTGGTGTCATGGGCTAGCCTTGTCAATGGATATGTTCAGAGTGAGAATGGCGAGGAGGCCCTGCAATTCTTCAGACAAATGCAACAGAGACATATTAAGCCAAATGAGTTCACTTTGACCAGTATTCTTAGAGGATGTGCAATTTTAAGAGATTTGGAATAGGACAAGCAGGTCCATGTCTTTGCGATCAAATTGGAATGCGTATTGTCTGTGTGGGAAATGCATTGATGGACATGTACGTCAAATGTGGGAGCATAGAAGATGCACGTCGAGTCTTTGAAGAAAAGCCTGAACCGACGTCATCTCGTGAACAATGGTTATTTCAGGGTACGTCCAACATGGCCATGGCGAGGAATCCCTGAACTGCTATTACCATATTCGACGCACTGGCATGAAGCTAGACAAGTTTGTTTTCGCGAGTATTATTAGAGCTTGTGCTAGCCTTACATATCTAGAACAGGGAAAGCAGATCCATGCCTGCATAATGAAAAATGGATTTGCATCAGATGTCTTTGTGGGTAGTGCCTCTGTAAATATTATGACAAATGTGGTAGCTTAGAAGATTCATGGAAACTGTTTGTTAAAATGATTATATGGGATTTAGTCACATGGAATTCAATGATTATGGGTTGTGCTCAACACGGTCATGACAGAGATATTGCATCCGTTTGAACATCTTCAAAAGGTAAGTGTGAAGCCAAACCACATTACATTTGTTGGTGTGCTCTTTGCATGAAGGTTGTCAGTACTTTGATTCATGAGTAAGAACATGGCATCTCACCAAGAATGGAGCATTATGCCTGCATTGTTGACCTTCTTAGAGGTGTTGGACAATTGAACGAGGTTGAGGCTTGCATTAACAATATGCCATTTAAACGCAGTGTTTTAGTTTGCCAAACTTGTTGCATGTAGAATCCATGGTAATATAAAGCTGGGCAAACGTGCGGTAGAACGTTTATTAGAGTTGGAACTCCAAGGCTCTGCAACATATGTTCTGCTATCGAATTTATATGTTGTAGCTGGAAGGTGGGATGATATAACTAAGATGAGGAAAATATGGACGTGAAAAAACAGCGAGGATAGAGTTGGACAGACAAAAGAGATGGCATATTTTCTTGAGACAAACTCTGTGTTGCATGATATGGAGTTACAGCAGCAAGAGTACACTTTTGCTCATCATAGTGAGAAGATGGAAATTGCATTTGGGCTAATCAGCTTGCCTCCTAAGACTCCTATTAGAATCATCAAAAACCTTTGTGTACATGGTGACTGCCATACTGCCACCAAATTCATGTCCCAGTCCATTGAACTACAAATTGTGGTGAAATATGTCAATGGCTTTCATCATTTCAAAGATGATCTATGTTCTTGTGGGGATTATTGGTGATACAAGCAACAACGCTAAATTTTCATTTAGTTGAGCTTAAGTGAACTTTTAAGCACTTTTTCATCCATAGAAAATATTATTAGATTTGAATACCATAACAAGGAGAATTGCTTCACAAGTCAATGATTTCTGTTGGAATGATTTCACTCATGATATTAAAGGTCGTGGAATAAATCAACAATTCTAATTCATGCTTCATGATTTCCATTCCATTGGAAAACTATACCTAGGCATAACCCATTATTTAGCCTACTTTGCTTAGTATCTAAACTCGCTAAGACAAATTTCTTGAATATTATTATTATTAATTATTTAAGATATTCAAATTAATAGTTTGTATTTGTGACGTACTCAAATGTACATTATTATCCCAAATTTAACATAATTCATCTCCGATACCATTTTAATATGAATTTAAAATTTGTGAATGTAAACAATAACATTTAAACATACATAAACATAGAATAAATGCAACAATTAATCACAACATCAACAATGATCAAAACATTTTTCTTTATCAAGATTTACACAACTGGTTGTAGATGTTGAATGTTTCACCCAATCATAGACTTTGTTGCTCCAATTCTCTCGGTAGCAGGTCACCTCCGAGCAGAGGTTATGAGTCCACAAGGATGATAGACTCTTATGGCTCGCTAATGTCCACTTTAATAGCTCAATACCCAGTAAATTAATAGTGACATGACTCCTACGGTAACTCCAACCTCTTAGCTCTCTTCCCCATCACTCTACACAAACCAAGGGATGAGATTTCCTTCTCTACACTACAGTCCCTTAGACAATCTTCATCCCCTCTAGGGCTCCAGCATAGACCAGCCAGGAATCTCTCAGTTGGGGGCTCCAAGAAACCCGACTAGAACAGGACTGCTCACAACAACCATTACATGGGTTCTTGGGTTATTTCCTAGCAGAAAATTACTTACAGATATGATAGCCTCATTCCTAGCATAACTACCAGCTTCAATAAGCTATATTCAATACCCACTATGGATGCCTACTCTTTTCCATCACTAATCTCTAGTTTTGCCTCCAAATTTCTAACTTTAAAAAAATTGTTCTCTTCTCTACTTGAATTCCCTTTTCCTTGCATGGTTGATTCTCACAATTCCCACGAATGGTTGTACTTAGCCAATGTTGTCTCTCACTCAACCCCTTACATGCATTCAATGATACAATTTCCATCATGAGTGTGTTTATCCCATGCTCTCATAACTAGGCGAAATTACTCTTCCTCCAACCATCTTACAAGCATTCAATAATTGGATTTAAAAAGTAAAAGGAGATAATTAGGCAATGGATTTAGGAAAATGGCGTAGGATTCTAGGCATAGGGGGTTTCCTCAAACCCCCTTTTTATCCCCCTCTTGTGGAATCATAGCCCCCCCATGACTATGGTCCTTGTCTCTCTACAATCGACAGTGTATTCCATGTTTATTATTTCAATGTACAATGTTTACATATTGCATCACTTGTCCCTTTGCCATTCATTATATATACAATTACACATTTCTAATTTGGGGGTCAAAAATGAGGTTTTAATATATTCTTGAATACCTTTGTAATAAACTCTCTTTCAGCGTGACCTTGGTGTTCAAAATTAGCACAAAAGTTTAGGATTGTCTTCCAGAATGTTGCACTATTTATGATATAATTTTTTCTTGCACTAAGTTATCTTGCTAGTGCAACTCATTCCATCCTTTTTCTAAGTTCTTCCCCATACTCGGGCTTTTCTTGCACTAAGTTATCTTGCTAGTGTAGCTTATTCCATCCTTTTTCTAAGTTCTTCCCCTTACTCAGGATGGTTGAAATAGATCTATTACTAAATTCCTTATCCTCGAATGGTGTACATGTTAAATATACCAATGGTTATGTGTAAGGAGTGAAACTGGATACTAAACAAGGAATTTAAGGTCAAGTACGCAATTTCAATCTTAAAACAATCTTTTATATCTTGTAAGTTCCTTGCAAGGGAGGAAACACATTAGACACACAATTCTACAAATAGTTCTTAGATGTAATACTATCTACATAATTGTAACCTCAAAAATGCCTAGATATGTGTTCAAGGTTATCTTCCAAATAATGTATTATGATATGATTCTTTCATTTGTACTAAACCAAATTAAGTGAGATGTAGCTTACTTCATTAACTCTCTTATATTTTTTTTCTGAGTAACGAGTCCTAATAGGAGAACTTTGTAAGACATACTTTCTATCAAAGAATGCCCCTTATTCATTAATGAGGTGAATGACTACAGAAAATCTTGAGTATTTATCTTTGAACTTATTTTACAACCAGTGTTTTCAATACAATTTAGAATGATAAAATGTGTTCATCTTGACCTCAGTATATTTAACCTAGGGAACCCTAAGAAGAAATTATGGACTATAAGAAGGCCACTTACTCATTAACTATAGGAATTATTGTATAAAGCCTCAAGTTTATCTGTCTAAAGTTATTTACAACTAGTGTTTTCAATAAAATTGAGAAAAATAATATGTTCTCATGTCGAACTCATTACCATTAACCTAGGGAACCTTTATAGAAATAATGGACTATTGACTTGTCTTTGTCATTGGCAATCTCTTAAGGAATCTCATTTAAGTTGAACGCCTTGTTCATGATATCTCATGCCAATTCCAAATTCTGGCAGTGATCTAACTAAGTGTCAAATGAGCATTCTCTATTAACCTGTCCACCAATATGTAACATGTTGATAACAATTTTTTTATTTTTAGCTTGTGAAGTTCAAGGCTCAATTGTAATCCCATGCCTATTAAGCACCTGCATTGTCATTGTGACTTGTGGCTTGGGAGGGAAAATTTGATTTCTTAGGAAACTAAACAATTAATTAATTGATACAATTGTCCTTAGTTAAAATATTCGATGTGCTCGTTTTACCATAGACAATATCTCAATATTGTCACCCAACCATAGGCACGCATCCACCCCCAAGCACCGTAACCTTGATAGATAGAATAATTCTAGAAGTAGTACCAGCCCCAACAGATAACCAAGAGATAGTGTATCTCTCTCTCTCCAAGAATAGCACACCAAACAGAGAGTCGAAAAATCAAAAACCAAGACCAAAAACCCAGTTGTAGTAGATGAAGTTGCACTCCTTCTCCAAACTTGCACACCACTTGACTTGTGTGAGTTGTGAGTGATTGAATGACCAAATGAGCTCAAGCGCCCTCTATTTATAGTGCTCTTTGTCACCTGTCCAAACCAACTTCTTCTTTTAGAGGCTAATATTTAAATATTAATTCTTTTATTGAGCCAACATGTCTTCTAGTGTTTCTACACATCAGTTTAGGGTTTCTCTAGCTTGTGTAACATTCTAATCTAGTCAAAGGTTACACATGGAGGTTAATACCAACTGTAGCTACCGTAAAATCAACACTCCCTCCTAGATAGGGAGGTATTTAACGGTAATGGTCTTGAGCACAAACAGACCATTATGTTGGTAGCATCATCATAGCCACACAGGCTATCTCATGACCACATAGATCAACTCATGAGAAACATCACCACTATCAATATCATATGATGACATCAACTGCATCATCTCTCGAGGCTATACTCCATCTAATTAATCGAGCATGGTGTTGAATAAGTCACTTACTCAACAGAGTGATACAAGGACCATTCTTCTATTCCTGACATACGTCTTAGAAGAATAGTTGTCCCAACAGATGTTGAAAGCCCCACAATTGGCTACAAGGACCATTCTTCTAATCTGAACCTATTTTCTAAAAGAATGCCAATCCTCCTAGATGTTGAAATCCATGTCATCAGCTACAGAGACCATTCCTATAGGAATGCCAGTCTCGAACTATTTTCTAATCGGGCCATATGTACCATAGAGATCAATCTCTACCCATATGGCTTAGAAAATATTGGCCTCGTATCAACCAACCTAATCAGGATGTCATGTCCTTAGGGGGAATACTATTCAACCTGATCGACTTGATCAGGCCAATAATTGTGCCTCAGGAGAATATCGATCCTGAACCACTTTCCTAATCAGGCCACAATTTGTGCCTTAGGAAAATACTTGTCCATGATACGTCAACAATCTGTCAACTTGGACCATTCTCCACAGGGAGAATGCTTGTCCACCAACAATCTATTATGCCTGGACCATTCTCCACCTGGACAATGTTTGTCCACCAGCACACTGACTATCCATCTAGCTGGAAATCATCTCCAACACTAGTGGTAGTCTCCATGGAAATCAGATAGTAGCACACAACTGCTACAATGTCATCCAATAGAACACAAATGTGTCTATAGTAGTACACAACTACTTCCCAGTGGTACACAACCACTCCTAGTAGCACACGACTACTAACCAATGACACACAATCACTACTAGTTGAACACATCCATCATAGTAGCATATAGCCACTTTCCAAAGACATACAATCTCCACAACAATCAAATCATATCATCTGATATCATCCTACATCAACAATGTCATCAATTGCATCACCTCTAAGCCGTACTAGCATGATGTGAATGCATCATATCTAAGATGTACTGGCATGATCTAGAGTATCATCTACATCATCTCTAATTCCTACTATCATGACATAACAATGCATCATATCTAAGTTGTATGCCACCTCTAAGATGTACTTGCATGATGTAGATCAGTGTCTGACTGTGTCATATCTATGTTGTATGATCATCTATAAGGCATACTCGCAAGACATATATAGCATGATGCATCATATCTAAGTTGTATTCCACCTCTACGTTGTACCCACATGATCATATCTAGCATGACACAAGCCCCCTACATCATCTCTAAGTTGTATGGTCATCTCTAATTCGTGCTAGCATGACATATCTAGCATGATGTCAAAACATCGTATCTAATATGTACTCACATGGCCATATCTATCATGATGTGGCTCATGTAACACACCCACTATGGCATAATAAATTTTTCGCCTCTTCTCGAGGGACAGAATCCCCGAAGTCCTATGAGGGCTTAGCGCAGGCTAGCTCTTCCCTTTTCACCTCCATGTGATCGTTGGTTATGATTACAGGCCAAACAACTAGGTGCCTTTTCAGATTTTGCGACTCAGCGATACAAGCGAGTCGAGTCTTTCGACTCTGCAAACCCCGAAACCTGAAAATCTTACCTTCGAGGAGATCGACAGCTGCGAGTCTCCCCCCTTGATCCGACGATCCTGGCCGTATCGGGACTTCGGAAATCAGGAGTTTGAAATGCAAGAGAGTCAAGTATTTCGACGCTTCAAACCCCGAAACTCGATACTCGAGTTCTTGTATGAGATCCAACGGCTCTCGACATTTTGGATCCAATGGTTCGGATCTTTTCGGAGTTTCGTGAACCGAGAGTTCACGATGCAACGACTCCAAAACTCTTGTCACTCCAATCCTCGAATCCCGATATGGGGATTCGTGTAGGAGATCAACGATCCTCGAGGATTTGGATCCAACGGTCCACGGGATTTCGGAGCTTTCCCCGAACTTTGACCACTCACCACAAGTCTCCTCCGATGGACGATCTAGATCCTTTCGGGACTCCTCCTTTCTGCCACAGAGCGCATCAGGGTTTTGGGTACCAGGATTTCGTGACTTGCGAAGACAAGGATTCTTGCCCTTTGGTTTCCCGGGTGCCGAAATGTCGACCGACAGCCACGTGTCCCTCCGATGGACGGATGCAACCTTTAACCATGATCAACCGTTATGATATTTTCAGGATGATCAACGGTCACTATCAAATCCCGGCTTTCTCAAACTTATTCACACTTAAACCGATTCGGGGTTTCGTTTACCGGGATTTCGCGACTTGCGAAGACAAGGGTTCTTGCCCTTTGGTTTCTCGGGTGCCAAAATGCCGACCGGCAGCCATGTGTCCCTATAAAAGGACGGTCCAGATACTCCCACGGACCTTGGGAATCTACGGTCCCGATTTCTTTGCTACTCACGAAGATAAAAGAAAGAGTTTGAGGCATTTAACGCCCTCGTTTCTTCCTCCAATCTAACAGTCGTGACTGACCGCAAATATTGCGATAGAATCTCATCGCCAATCGATACTTATCCACACTTTAAATGATTTCGAGGTTTCAGATGTCGGGATTTCGTGACTCGCGATGACCAGGGTTCTTTCCCTTTGATTCCCCGGGTGTCGAAACGCTTACCGACCGCCACGTGTCCTTATGAATGAACGGTTCAGGTACTCTCACGGACCTTTGGATCTATGGTCCAATTTCTTCGCTACTCACAAACATAAAAGGAAGAGGTTGAGGCATTTAACGCCCTCATTTCTTCCTCCAATCTAACAGTCGTGACTGACCGCAGATCTTCCGACAGAATCTCGTCCGTCAGTCGATACTTATCCACATGCTTCCATTTCGGGATTTCACGGGTCGAGGTTTCGGAACTCGTGAGTGCAAGAAAACTCGCACCTAGATACTCCGGGTGCCGAAACTCCAAAAACTCTTAATTTACCCCCACGCTAATAATTCAGGATTTCGCAAGTCGGGGTTTCGGGACTTGCGAGTGCAAGGGAACTCTCCCTTGGGTATTTCGAGTACCGAAATGCCGAAATGTTGGGATCTACGAGGACCATTCTCCCTCATGCAAGAGTTTAAGATTTAAACTATAACATCCTCCTTTGGGTCCTCAGGTAATTTACACCAGGTTTTGAAGACTAGACTGGAAGGTCTTCTCGAAGGTAAGGAAGTGGTCTTGAAAGGGTGCCTTCGTGAGGAAGTCTATTCAAGGCATCAGGTAGGACAACACAGGAACAAATCTCATGAGAGAAGACTTGAGAATCTGTATTAGTTCATCATATA
>ML791049.1:27219-48534 GCA_009831015.1 Picea engelmannii
TAGGCACGCCATGCAGCCTCACAATCTCACTGATGAAAACTCTCGCTATGTCAGGTGCCTGATAAGTCGTACGCACAGGAATAAAGTGAGCACTCTTCGATAAAGTGTCTTCTACTACGAAAATCGAGTCATGTCTCCGTTCCGTCAGTGGCAATCCAACAATAAAATCCATTGAAATGACCTCCCATTTCGATTCTAGAATGTCATGTGGTTGAAGTAATCCTGCCGGGTGTCTATGTTCAGCCTTTACCTGCTGACACTCTAGACATCTAGCCACAAAGTTGACTATGTTGGCCTTCATTCCCTTCTAGAAAAATAAGGGTTTAAGGTCTGCCCTCATCGTCGTGACTCCTAGGTGAGCCATGTAAACTTCTCTATGAGCCTCGCTCAGGATCAACGTCCTTAACTCGTCGTTTGGCAGTACGTAAATCTGACTTCTAAACCTCAATAACCCATTGCTATCAAATGAAAATCCCTCGTATCGTGGTACCATCATGGTGTTTTGTCCGATAAAAACCTCGACCTCCTTGTACCATTCGTCATCATGTTGTAGAGTGAGAATTTTCTCACGTAAATTCATCTGAAGAGGCAACACCGAGAAGATGCGTGGTCTCCGACTCAAAGCATCTGCCACTTGGTTCACTATTCCCTTTATGTAAGTAATCTCGAAGTGATACTCGCTAAGCAATTCTGACCAACGCCGTTGTCGCGCGTTCCGGTCGCTTTGCATAAAAATGTGTTGTAGTCCACAATGATCAGTCTTTAGTTCAAATTTTCATCCAACCAGGTAGTGTCTCCAAACCTTCAAGGCATATACGATGGCTAATAACTCCAAATCGTGCGTTGCGTAGTTCTCCTCATGCCTTCTCAATTTCCTGTAAATGTAAGCGATCACTCGTCCGTCCTGCATCAAGACTCCGCCTAAACCTTCCTTGGATGCGTTTGTGCATACCAAGAAGTTTGCGTCCATGTCAGGGACTTTTAGTATCGATGCTGTTGTCAACAACTCTTTAAGCCTCCAAAATTCTTCCGCGCATTTCTCGGTCCAAACAAACTTCTTGTTTTTCTTCTGCAATTCCGTGATCGGATTTGCTATCTTCGAAAATCCCTCGACAAACCGTCGATAGTATCCTGCTAAACCCATAAAAATACATGCTTCTGTGACATTGGTCAGCGCAAGCCATTCCATAATGGCCTCAACCTTGGCTGGATCCACGGAGATACCTTCGTCGGAGATGACATGCCCTAATTAGTGAATCCTCGATTGATAAAAAGAGCATTTTGACAACGTCCCATACAATTTGTGCTCTTGTAGACACTGTAGTACCAAGCGCAAGTGCTCGTCATGCTCCTCCGTCGTCCGAGTGTAGATCAAGATATCATCAATGAATACTTGGATGAACTTGTCCAAGTACTCGCTGAACACCCCGTTCATCAAACTCATGAATACCCTTGGTGCGTTTGTCAGTCCAAACGGTAAAACAGTAAACTTGTAATGTCCAAATCTCGTCTTAAAGGTGGTCCTAGGGACGTCATCCTCCTTGATCCGTAACTTGTGATACCCTGATCGCAAATCGATCTTGGAGAACATCGTCGCACCCTTCATTTGATCGAACAGATCATCAATTCTCGGCAAGGGATACTGATTCTTGATCGTAGCCTTGTTCAGTTGACGGTAGTCAATGCAAACCCTCCACGATCCATCCTTCTTTCGAATGAAAATAACCGGTGCACCCCACGGTGACACACTAGGACATATCAGTCCCAGGTCCAACAACTCCTTCAGTTGCATTTTTAACTCTTGCAACTCCGGGGTCGACATCCGATAAGGCGTTATTGCTATCGGTTCGATTCCCGATTTTAGGTCTATGGTAAACTCCAATTCTCTCTCCGGCGACATCCCTGGTAACTCCTCCGGAAACACGTCTGCAAACTCTCTCACCATCGGAAGGTGTTCTATACCTTCCTCTACTCCCTTTTCGTTTAGCGCAAGGATCACATAAAGCTTGCACCCCTTGCGCATACTCTTCCATAGCTGTAAGGAAGAGACTAACCTCAGGGAAACTCCCTGGTTCCATCCTACTATCACACATCCCTGTCCTTCGTCATCGACCAAGCTCAACCGTTTCATCTTACAGTTGAGTATTGCCTCATGCGATTCCAACCAATCCATTCTGATCACGACATCATAAGATCCTAAGATCATGACGTACAAGTTGACCCTCGTGACAAACTCTCCCAGGTTAAGTGCACAGCTCGCAACTTTTCCTCCTACCTTCTGTTTGGCTCCCGAAGCCATCTCTACAAAGATAAACTCGTCTTGTTCGACTGCCTTTACCTTAATACTTTTTAACGCTGCACCAGAAATGAAACTCTTAGTAGCACCTGGGTCTATCAAAATACTAAGGGTCTGGTTAGCGACAGTACTTGTCGTCTCGAGCATAGTCGACTGATGCTCTGCCTGACAGTTATTCACCGCTGCATGAATCCGATGGGCCTTGCCCATATCTCCAACTGTAGTGGGTCCAGCTGCTCCGGACGCTCTGGTACTCTCCACAGGACAGTCGCGCTGGTAGTGTGGCTCCCCACACGTCCAACACCCCTTCTTCGGCCGAGTAGTCCTGGCACCTGAAGTAGAAGATGACGGCCCACCAGCCTGGAACCCTGGTCTGTTCTGCTGAACATGCCTAAACTGCTGCTGTTGCGGGCGACGCTGTTGCTGATGCTGTGTTCCCCAATAAGGTGCCCGCTGCTGAGGCGACGGTCGTCGAGGTGTAGTGAAAGTGGATCCCCTCTGGAAGCCACGATAACCCGACGTATGTCTCGCTGGGGTCTGGTGCTGCTGTGTCCCAGATGGAACCTACCCTGCTGGTCTCTCTAGTGTCCTAGTATTACCCCCACTGATAAGCTCCTCCTCTGCTATGAGGGCCTTCTGGACGACGTCGTGAAAGGTTTGAGGCATCAAAATCCTAACCTTTTCACGCAGGCTGCCAATAAGGCCAACCATGAACCTGTTGACCTTTAGTTTTTCTGTGTTAAGGTGCGGAGCATACCAGAGCAGCTCCATAAAATGTGCCTCGTACTCGGGCACCGTACGACCTCCCTGTCGTAAAGCGTTGAACTCATTAAGTTGACGCTCAATGAATTCAACTCTGAAAGATACCTCTCTCAGAACCATTCCTCGAACAGTCCCCATGACACGTAGTAGTAGATTTTACTATTTCTGCACAGGAAAGCAGGGCGTTTAATCTTAGTTCTTTGCTCTGGAGAGAGAGAATGTTAGATAGGCTCCTAGTCGACTGCTCAGGCATAAACTAGTAATCTCTTTCAGCAGGTCGCAGTGGTGGGAACTCTGCCTTTAAAGAGCCCGCGACTACTGATATGACCTTAGTGGTGTGTCGCAAGAGTGGAAACCCTGCCTTTAAAGGGCCCGAGACTCTTGATACGGCACTGGATTCTTTACACATAAAATAATCACACACACAGACTTATATACAGAGCAACTAGTTTTATCAGATCGAAGAGTCTGATATCATACAACTGTGAGTTTGGACAATTCCAATTATAGTACTAACCCTGAAATTAACCCGACCCTAAACGCCAGCATAGAAATAAACAACAACTTTATTAACCCTAAATTTAACAGCCCAACCCTAAGCCAATCAAATAAAAGCACCCGACAGAAGGAACCCAGCGGAGAACATGAAAGTGTCTACATCCCGCCCGACACCATCAATACCAAACTAAAAATGCTAAATCTACCAACATCAATGATTAACTAAGATTTGTTCTATCAACCACATTCTAATTAACCAAGGGTGAGAGAGCACTTACTGTTAACCATCATACATTAACTGTAATTAACCACGCAGAAATAATATAGCTCTAAATCAATCCATCATCACCAATATTTATTGGCGCATTAAAACATTCATTCTATCTACATGGTGCAAGGGTTGTTAGTCCAATAGTCATCGATAATCTATAATGCAAGATAAATATTAGGATCCATCATTCATTAACACATAGATTCCTATTGCGCACAAGTCTAAAATCTAAAACTCCAATTATGACGAGAAGTCTAATTGCGCATTTGTACGATAATCATCATTCATCCATATAGAATATGGGAATACAAGCACATTACTCAACAACAAGGCGATCACACATCTGACCACCTGCAATATTAACAAGGTAACCCCAAATTTGATCCCTAATTTTTTTTTTTCAAGAACAAAGACTAGTTAGAAGTTTTCACTTGCAGCGAACCTTAACATTTAATTTAAGTTAACTCAGTATTCTAAGATCACAATACTCATTCATTAACTATCAAAAAAATGATTAGCTATGATTTATCATTAAGCAAAAATTGACTTTAATCTTTAATTATACTGCCATGAATAAAGCCACATCCTAAATCATTAACTCAAATCAATTTTTATCAAGCATAATGAATGGTTATAAAATTGTCAATTTAAGCGACATTGACCTTTAATTTATAATTAAGGCAGTGTCCCCTAATCAATTATCTCACTCAAAAGGATTAGTGTGATTTATCATTCAGGGCAAGGAGTTAACATCAATTGAAATTTTAGAATGCCATAGTAACGCGACCCACTAGTCCTTAATTCATTCATTAATTATATTCACATACTGGATAGATGCAAATCATCATTAAGTAAAAAAAATTAACATTAGTCACAAATCATAATTCAATAATTAACTAAATCTTTTAAATCCTTTCCTCATTCATTAAATATAATCAAATATTGAAAATCTGTAAATTATCATTCAGGCTACATTTAATCATTAACTCAAGGAACAATTATAATTGATAATTACGAACCCATAACTCACGCCTGTGATGGGGAACACGGCGGAATAAACTACAAGCAAGGAATAGTTAAATTAGTGCGGTCTGGAAATCTACCACCTGCTGTCAGGACCACGCAGAACCAAATCAGTGCTGTCCACCTGACAGGCCCAACAATGTCCAAGGGCTGGAAAAAGGCGAGGGCACACAACCAAGAGCAACCGCTGTAAGTGAACTGTCGGTTGGGAAACAAATAAAAGAAAAAGAAGAATAATAGGGACTCCGCAGGTGTAAAGGCTATCCATGTTGCAACGCACAGGTGGGTGCACTGATCTAAGTGTTAAGGTTTAGCTGAGAAAAGAAAAATAGCCGTGGCCATAACTACCATTTAAAGCAATCCTGTACTTCCAACCGGTATTAATTTTTTTACTGCTAAAACGACTGCCCCTCTATTTAATTATATTGTTGTTGCTGCAACCAGGTGTCAAGGCATTACACGCAGTCTAGAAGGGAATTCGCAGGGGTTCAATGGTGTCAGAGCGAGCATTAGGGAGAAGGCTCTCACTGTTCTCATCTTACAGAAGAATTGATATAACCGTGGTCAAGTATCAACATCATGCTGTCTCTTGCACCATGCCTTCCTGCAGGGTAACATGCTGTCATTTCTCGCGTACACTGACCGAACTCCGGTTTAGCAAGACAATACTACCCACAGAACTGCGATGTCCGCGAGCTATCATTCACCCAATGCTATCAGCATTGTTGTGGCTGCTTCTGTAACCAAAAAAATCAAACTAAGGACAATACGGCAAAGGGTACCCCCGCGAGTTAACAGTGAACGATGCAAATAACACTGCGGCGAATGTAATCTATGAATTAACACTCCTATTTCCACCTTAATAATATTGCGGCCATGCCTTGTTCTTTTTTTTTTCTTAAATCTTTGGCCATCCCCAGGATGAAATCTCGGTTCCTAAATATACTTGCTATACCAGTAAAAACGCAGGGTACGGGGTGCGCGCTGAGGTAAGAATGTCGAACTGGTCTGAGGTAGGCAGTAACTAGATCAGTGGTAACGGGCTACGCGATTACACAGTCAAAGGGAAAGGACAACGCAGGTAAAAACCTTAGCAACGCGCTACGCAATTACACATTCAAGGGGAAGGGACAACGCAGGTAAAAACATTACCAACGCGCTATCCCATAAACAAAACCAAACACAAAGATTCATTCTAAAGGTGTAGGATATTGACTGGGATAAAATAATCACTGAGATATCATAATGGTTGGTGTAGAACAAATGTGGAGTTATAATAATCGCTGGCGTAAGTATACAGGTTCTCTGAAAGAGGGTGAAGCAGTCATCAAGGCAGAACAATCAGTCAAGAACTAAGGGATCTCGGGCCATAATATAACAAATCGCAGTCCACACATCAACCAAGGCGGTTCCGGCAAGTGTAAAACACATTGGAATAAAAAAAAAACGAAATCAACAACTAAACTCGCCGAGGTTACAAGGGTTAAAGGCTATCCGGGTAAGAAGTATTACAGAGGTGAAGTTTTCAGAAGACGCAGGGATAACCTACGCAAGTTCTCTCAACACCAGAAGGCACAATCACAACAATCAAATTTCCTATTTAAAACACAGGCGGATCAAAATCACACGTCATACAACATTATTTCATTTAACCGAAAAGCGTACCTTTTCCTTATCGCCCGCCTCGAATGATGTCCGCGTACTCCTGGCTGCTCCCGCTCGCCGACCATTGAGACCTCACCGCTACCTCCCAGCCAATCGCTAGGGGTACTCTGCTTCCCCCTTAGCCCCCCGAGCCGCAAAGGGGCCATACACTATCTAGATGGTATGTCTAGCTTCCCAGCTCGCCTCGCAAGGCCGACCTACCACTCCTATCCGAGCTGGGAAATCCCAACTCCTCACAAGAAATCAGTCAAGTCACAAATCCGGCAGTGTAACGTTATGCTAACAGCCGATCCCCTTCTTCCTCATCTTCCCTTTCTTTTATAGAGTTTTTAGAACCTCAAACTTTCCCTAAATCACAATTAATTTAAGTTTTAATAAAAATAATTCTAATTATTCTCCATCGCACAAGTGTTGTCCATCCCCCTCTTTTCTCCATTAATTATTTTCTTTAAATTTATTAATTGCCTTAATTCCCTCACCCACCTAGAATTGCTCCTAAATTTACTCCTAGGTTTTCCTAGATCCCCTTACATGTTTTAAATACATTCCCTAAAAATGATGTTGCTAAATTAGCTCAAATTAGAAGGTTCTTAATTGCAGAATCCTTACTATGTTGACCTCGCTTTTTACCATTAGTTCCCAAATTTCCTTTATTATGTTTCCTCCATTACCTAGTTTCCTAATTCTTATTATTCCCTTCTTTCCCCTTTTTATTAGAGCCAAAATGGCAGTTGCACTATTTACTCTTTTTCCCTTTATTATTAATTTAAAATCTTTTTATACTTCCACAAGTTAAATAATTTATTTCTTCTTTTCATTTTTAAAAACCACGTATTTTAATTAAATTATTCCTCTCTTCATTTTACCCCAACAATTTTATGAAGACTAAACTATTACTTAAGTGGGTTTTAGTTTAAATTTTTATTTTTATTTTTAGGGTCTTTTCTTAAGGTTAGACTAAATTTTTACCCTAGAGAAGTTTTAGACTTAGGACTTAGATTCCGAACTGGGCGAAAATTATTTATGGAAGTCATTTTAAGAATTTCTTAATGTGTTAAATATATTAGGGCCATCTAGGTTTGTTCCTTCCTCATCATCAATGCAACGTGCCCTTCAGGACGCACCACATGCTCCAAGGGTGCCACTCACCTCAGTTGTTTCTTTTGCGCGACGTGCCCTTTAGGATGCATCACATGCTCCAAGGGTGCCACTCGCTAACTTGTGTTTCTTTCACGCGACGTTCCCTTCAGGATGCACCATGTGCTCCAAGGGTGCCACTCGCCGACTTGACTGATTGGTAGACATCTATAACCCCTAGAGTCAACACTCCGCCAGGTGAACTTGTGGGAGACTAAGGGCTCTAAGGAATAAGGCCCCCACCTTATTGCACGCCCCTTAGAATCATCGTGAGTGACTATCGCAGTCTTCCCTCATGGCATCGTGGGTCCTCTTGAACTAGGTAATCGTTAACCTACAGTTCGAGCCACAATGGGAGTGCTAGTAGGTTGTGGCAGGGCTGCTGTCCACCCCTCTCCCTCAACCTCTATGGAAATCGTGTGTGGCCCCTTTACTCCATATGTGAGTCTAGTCGGCAAGCTATCGTCATCCTGCATCATCAACAATCGTGTTAGAACATGTCCACATCAATCATCAAATCAATGAAATATCATAGTATATATATCAACCCAAATAGCACACTCCCTGACTCAATCCGGAGTCCAAGGGGTTCCATTGATGCCTCTGCATCCTCAAGGTCCAAAACCCTACACACTCAATAAAACTGAGTCAATAGCACCTGTCTATTGTCAAAGAAGTAAAACATCATGTCATCTATCATAACTCATCATAATCAAGGATAAAAGTTTTATCATCATAAAAGTCCAGATCACTTGCGAGCAAGTGTCCTGAAAGAATAAGTTTTCTCAGTGCGCCAGAGCGGGATGTTACATTGAGGATCTATTCTTCCCAAGTCTACTGAAATTTTGGTTGAATGGTTATAGGTAAGTCTATAAACCTAATTGTTTTCGTATTCCATAAATTCTTTAAATTATAAAAACAAATAATGATCAAATTTTCCCTTCTTTAAATGCATCTTATTTAAATAACATGGAGCCTACACCTAGAGAAAACCCAAACCCACCATCACCACATGAAGATAAAGAAAATGTCAATTCAGAAAAAGGAAATGTAAACATTGAAATTAATGCAAGGCTAATGTCACTACGAAGAATTATACAAGATTTGAGAAATACTAGACAACCCTCATGAATTTATTAGCAACATCATTAGATTCCATTGTCATTTTAATTGATAATGCACAAGGATAGATATCATATATATCTAATTACAGGGATGGAATGTTTGAATATTATAGGATGCATATAGAGAAAAACAAAGTCACATGACTGAACATTTAAAAATAAGACTTGATAAAATTGTTTATTGACCTAGAACCAAAACACAACCTCCAATAAAAAAGAAATGCATTTTCATGGACTGGTGCACATTCCAACAATTTGCATACATTTAGAATGATAGGTGGTTCATGTTTTTTCATAAAATTCCATGCAATAATAGGGAGGTCCCTTTATATTTCCTTAGTAAATTATGGGTTGGGTTTAAGTTAGGTCACAATGTCATCTAATTTGACATTGGGGAATTCTAGGGGGTGAGTCACGGGTTCACACAAGATAAAAAAAATGCTAGGTATGACCCATTTCTATGTCATAATCCTCCTTGGTGAATTCCTAACCCCCCTACCCAACATCCTCCCATATTTGAAAACATCAGCTAGACCCAGTCATCCATTTCCACCTTGACCTAGATCCTAGTCCAGTATAGCACATTCATAACATGATTCCCGCAGGAGGGATATTCAGGTGATGGTGGAGGATGGGTTGGAACTTTAGGCCCTACAATATAATCTATCTAGGAGAGTCAACATGGACACACTAGGCATTTCCATCCTAGTGCATGTGACCCTCATAGATGCTTGAGTTTCAAGAGAACCTGTTATGAGAAAATGGAAGCCACTGGACATGATAGCTTCATGGAGGAGGTTAGTATCTTGATAATCTCTTTGTTCTTGTTTGATTATATATATATATATATATATATATATATATATATATATATATATAATTAGTTAGTTAGTTTATTGTGTGAAGTTTTAATATATTAATTATATCATGTTTGCAATTGATACTGCTATATAACAGACCTTAGACACTTGTAAATGCATCAATGTTAGTTTCCACTATTGATGCAACAAAAACATGGTTGTTTTCTATAATCCATGCACATGTATTGTGAAATTTGTTTATCCTTGCAATCATGGTGTATAAAACAAATTTCCTTACATAAAAATATATGCATGCAAGTTTATGGATATGTAGGAGACTTAGTACTTTTTGGGCAGACATTTGAGACAATTTATGTCATATTAAAATACAATTTATGATATTTTTTTGTGTACACATTAAAGTACAATTATGTCATTTTAAAATGTTAAGATTTTATTAGGTTCTACCCCTTATCTATTTATACCACATGGATAGTAAAAAATAAGACTATAGGGTTTATATTGAAATATACTTCAATTTTGATTTGAGTAATACACTAAGGCTATGCCATCCTTGTCTCTCACTTGTGAAGCATAAATTTCTCTCACTTGTCTCTCACTTGTGAAGTAGATGATTAGAGACTACTACGCAGGAGAAAGGGTTGAACTGGGTTCTACACCCAAAACATCATATGACGATGAGTATATTTGGGAGTGTGAAAAATAAACCAGGTTTAAAAGGGTGGGTTAGGACATTAGAGACATGCCTGGACTGATTGAAGAGACGAGTAAGGATTCAAGGATAGAGAGGATGGAATGTGAATGAAAAAATCATTGAGGAGAACGTCGTTTATTAAATAAATGATTAAATTTGTGTATTTGTTTAGCAGAAGTTGATTCGAAAACATTAGAAACTACACTAAATTATTTTCCATAAAAAATGACTAGATATTGAATGAAGTAATAGACGAGAGTTTAAGATGTAGATGAAAAACCTTGCGAAATAAGTGAAAAGGTTCAGACTTGGTAAATTGGATTTTGGGATGAAGAATTGAATGGTTATCCCTGGTACGAATTGTGTTGAGATATGGCCTTCCAAAATGTTGATGAATCCATGTGAAACGAGAAATAGTTTTTAAGTAGTTGCAATGCTTAAGAAAAGTAATATCAACAACTCGTTTCATCATTTTAGTTCTGATATTTTCAAAAATTAGGGTGTTCTTCACAGAGTCCTCTCAATAGAGGTCTCAAATCTGAGCATGTATTTTTCCAAGTTGGTCTCCTTGCCCGCATATAGACTCGTACACAGCATGATGCTTCCACAAAAATATGGTTTTCCTAAAAGAACATCACAAACTTCAAGGGGAGAAATATCACACAGTACCTCATCGTTGAAAGGCTTGATGTCGTAGGGCAAACAACATTGTAGGCTGACAAAAATATCTCTTCCTTGGCAAAGCCAGACGATGGTGTAGGGTTGTGGGTGAAGTGTCATTGGAAGGTCCAGTAGCTTGACGACCTCTGCTGAAATTAGGTTCTTCTGACTACCACTATCGACAATGAAATGAAGTGGAGCCCCCTTTACCCACATCTGCGAGTGAAAGAGGAATTCCCCTTCCTCTGGTTCTTCTGGTTCTCTTGGCCCGAGTTTGGTGGTAGGGATGGTGGCACTCGGTTCAACATCGATAATCCAGTTCCCTTCTTCAGGATTTGATTCAGAATTAGAATCAGCCTCTAACTCGGAAGCCTTCAGTTCGACCATGAAGGACTGCTTGGAGCGATATTCTTTGGTGTTGTGCCAAGGGATTTTATTGTACTCACACAATTTTCACGTGTCCTTCTTTGTCTTATCATTTCCCTTCTTGTGTTGCGGCTTGGAATGGTTGTCCTGAGGGCGACCATATCGACTTGGTCCCTTACTGTGTGGGTTGGGGCCGCCTTTACCCTGCTTCGACTATGAGGGGTTTGCAGATCCAAACTCTCGCCTTTTCTGCTTAAATTTCTGCTTGAACTTGACAACATATCTATAATCCGTGCCCAATGAGGCGATGACCAAAAAATCCATGTTTGTTTGAATGTATCTGTACAAACAATTGATGTATTTGAGCACCAGATGACGCTTAGAGTATTTGATACCCAATTTGGTGCGAAGGGTATGGAAAATATTGTTGAAATTTGGTACGGTTTGGTCCCTTTCTTGACATAGGGTGGTCCATCTGGTGTACTGGTCCTTGTAGCTTCCAATAGGGTAGTACTTTTCTTTAATGGCGTCCCAGAAGGAATCCCATGTAGGGGCCACTACAAATATTGCATATTCCTCCACGACCCTTTGCTCAGAGTAAGTATCCCACCAGTCTTTATCATGGGGAATGACCTTGAGGAGTGAAAAAGTGATATTTTCCCTATCGGAAAAATTGTGGACCAAAAAATACCCTTCGAGCAGATTCAACCATTTATTTATAGCATCCGCATCTATCGGTCCTTCAAATAATGGAATATCAAAATTTTCTTATATCGGTTTGATGGTCGCTTGATGAAGACGCTTCTCCTTTGGGCAGTCATCGAAGGATATACACAAAGTTTTCCATCATTTCTTTCCTTTGTCATGCGATGGCTTCCTTGAGCAACATTTTAATAGGATCTCCTACTCCATCATATTTCTTTTCGTCCCCCATGGGTTGTTATCGAGATTGGTGCGACCGATATTGTAATGGATAGATTGGTTCGAGTCCCAAATTCTTATACCCATATCTTGTCAGGGACATGCACAAAGAAAAATAAATGAAGATCGGACCGCTCTGATACCACTGATCCAGATTTAGGAGCGGGACGAACTGATTAGTAGACTGAATACAATAAACATAGAGATATGAAGAATAACACAGATATCCAATGAACAATATCTTCTATTGAATAATGAAATAGGTTGAAACTGTAAAACTGCAGAAATGAAACACTTGCTCGAATGGTGGTAGTTATCTTTGAAAAGAGATGTGGCTTCTACGCGCATTCGTCTGAGAAGAATGGATTACAATGAGGCTCCATAGGGCTTTATGATATTATTCATGAATTTCAAAACCCTATACATCCAAAAAACTAACCCTAGAAGGTGAAACACCAAAAGTCATGTGGTCCCCTATGGGTAAGTTGGTGTAAGTTGGTACCTCAACTTCTCGAGGTCATAACGTTTTCATACGACCTCTGTTTTAGGCACGTGATAGCCCGTTGGAAAGGTATTTCAGCGAAATACACATCCCTCCATAAAACTTTGACTTCGTCTATAGTTTGACTGTGGCGATCCAAAAAAACAATGTTTAGGGCCCCAAAATATCCCTGGAAGTACAACAAGATGTGCTGACATGAAACCATACAAAATAAGCCATTTGGATTAGGCAAGAGGCCACCAGTATCCACTTGGAGGATGTGTGGGGATTTAGATATCCCCATAAGTGTAGAACCCACAATTACAAATAAGAAAAGAAGAACATGTTGAACAAAAATGGACAAGAGGAGCTAGTTGGAATAGGTGGGTGGCCACCAATATTCACCTGGATCACCACTACCGAGGAAGAATATATGGTTACCTCACATGCATGCAAGGAGGAAGTTTGGTTAAAAGGTTTGTTGGGTGAGTTTGGAAGGATGCACGACAAGGTGAAATTATTTTTCTATAGTCAAAGTTTTATTCATTTGGATAGAAATCCATCTTATCATAGTAAGACGAAGAGTATTTCGATTAAATACCATTTTGTAAGACAAGGTGTTGATGAAGGGGGAGTGGTTGTGGAAAAGGTTCATACAAAAGGGAATTATGAAAACATGTTCACAAAATTGTTAAGGAAAATGAATTAGTTACATCCATAGTTAATTAGTGTGTTTACCATTACAAGAGTTGGTAAACCTTTGTAACATATTTGTAACCATATTGTAACTATATGTTTCATATTAATATCCAGAACACATCGATGTGTTGTGTGGTGTGTTGCATAAATTATGTCTATGCTTAATATTTTACATGGTATTAGAGTGGGTTGGGGCCTCACTCCATCATTGGAGGGCCCACAGACCTAGGGATATGGATGTCACTCCCATTTAGAGAAGAATCATTGTTGGAACTGTCGCTGCATAGCAAAGTAGAGCAGTCATTCTCTATAAGAAGAGAAACTGATTCGCAGAGCACAAAGGTGTCAAAGTTAGTAACAAAGCAGATCCTCCCATGAAGGAAAGAGGAAAGATGAGCATGAAAGTCTGGATGCTATGCCAATTCTATCACGAAGTAAAGAAGAAACAAATGACAATCGAACAATCCCATAATTAAAACTCAGAAACAGAAAAACAAGAGAACAACAATAATAAGAGCAATAATATTAGTAATGGCGGCAATGAGGGGTATGCCATTGATGTGGAATTGTGCAAGAGTTACAAAGCATTTTTCCCTATGGAGACCAAAAAATTTGGGTACGCTGCTTCCAACCCCAAGTCTGCGGAAGAAACCTTGGATGATATTGTTAAGAAGAAGGCTGCTCCATATTGAATTCGTTGGTGATTTGGTGAGAAGGAAATTAGGTTATTTATTTTATTTCTTAAAATCCACGAGACTTGTATTTAAATGCGTTGAAAATACATAGACATTGGGTTGGATACAGATCAAAAGTAAATTATTATTTATTTTGGGCATTCTTGAAAGGGAAAAATTCTTATGTGGGATTTGAGATATTGAGTATGCCATTGAGACAGATTCAAAGTTATAAAAACAATGTTGAGATTCTATTCATATTAAGTTAAAGTCTAGTTACATCAAAGACAAATTTATGTTATGATAAGTTGAGAGTGACTATATAAGATAAGTCCCAAGAGGTTGTGAGTTTAATCATGGTGTAACTAGTCTATTCATGTCAATGTCAAAGGAAAATTAAAGTCATGGAACATGTCAAAGGTTTTCATGTTGATGTAAAGAGTTTCTAAAGTCTTTGGAATTATTATCAATAATATTTGTATTGAGATTCACAACCTCAATATGAAGTTGATTTTATTTTGTTATAATTTGCGACTCTAACAAATGACAAGAGAATATGGAAATCCAAGACGAAGGTAAATTCAAGAGGAAAAAGCATGGTGATGAGATTTATTTTTGAATTTATAAAGAAATTTGCAAAGAGAGAAGCAAGTTCGGTGAACCGAAGATGAAAAGACAAGAGAATATGGAAATTTAAGACACAAGTAAATTCAAGAGGAAAACACATGGTGATCAAATTTATTTTGTCATTTATAAAGAAAGTTGCAAAGAGAGAAGCAAGTTCAATGAACCGGAGAAGCCGATTCTGGCCATGCCAGCAGAGCTGATAGATGAAGAAGAGTCCACATGGAGAGAAAATCGAAGATTGAGGCTTCCAGGGAGAAGAAGATGCAAGACAAGAGTAATGACTCTTCTATTGTTGAAGAGAAAATACCGTTCACGCTGAGTCATTTTATGGACAATGTTTCAACATTATTGAGCAGTAAAAACTGCATGCAAAAAACCTCACCCTGAGAAATAAAGGATCATATGAGAATTTGCAGAGAAGTTGGGAGAAACCTAAAAGCCGTGAAGAAGAAAGACGGGCAGAGAGATAAAGAAAAAGTGGAGAAGATCACAGAGATTGAATGCAAGAAAATACAACTAAAATTTGGTTAAATTTTGATTTTTTCATTCACCAACAAATATAAGAAGAAATACAATGTTGTAATTTGAGGGGTGCATGTTCAGTTGTACTCGACACCCGAGTAGACACTCTAGTAATTTTTTTGGTCAAATATATTTGGTCTCAGTTGTAATAAATTGTAAACCTTGCCATAGGAAAATTGTATTCCCCAAATGCTCAATAATCCCTGATTAAGTCGGGCCTACATAGATCAATTTGTGATCATGTAGTGTGTCCTATTGGAATTTGGTGACAACGAATTCCTCCAGGATTAGGATTTTAGATACTATAATTCAGTGTTTGTGGTAACTAATGAGACTAAGTTAGTTTTGGATATGACTGCATTTAATAGATCAGTTTCATGAGTAGATTACTATTAATTTGTGTATGCCCGTAGAGGCTATGAGAGATGTATGAGTGAAGCGGCTGTAATCTCCATGATCTGAATAATAAGACAACCGATACCTCTGCTTGGTGGACGTAGCCCAACGTTTGGGAAAACGATGCAAATCTTTGAGTTATATGTGTGATATGTTTCTTTGTATTATTTTCCTCTGCATTTTAGTTTACGTTTTGGTGGCTCGAGTGATAATGAATGGTATCAAATCTAGGGGATGCAGAGAAATTTTTTGTTCGCATCAATGATGGTCAGTCTAGTCACATCAATGCGTCGACTATTCACGAGGAGGAGCGTTGTTTCAAAGTAAGCGTTGGCCGCCCCTAGGGAAGGGAGCGTTGATCCTCTGGACTTACAATTTTTCTGAATTAAAATATCAGTGCTGGGGTCTCTCTACAAAGAGCGTGTTGATCTTAATAAATTATGGAATTGGAGGGAGCACTGGGGACTCACATAATTGGAAGATAAATCCGATCTTCATTCAAGGAAACATTCACATGTTTTTTGAAAAATTAAAGGTATGAAGTTTTCACAATATTTAGAATTAAATATTGTATGCATAAAACAAAAGGTTGAAGGAATTAAAGGTCTTTTTCAAAAATAATTTTTCCTTTTAAAGCGTGAGCAATTCAAGTGGGTGGATGCTTTAAAAGGTGAACCTTTTTTTTAAATTAAAGGTGAGGTTAGTAAAAAGGTTTTTTATTAATTTTTTTATTTATTAAACATTTTGGAGTTTATACCATTATTCCTCCACATTTTAAAGAGCTCGGTTTTATAAGCAGTGGTTTTGGAACTTTTTCTTCTGCTAATGGCGAAATCTCAGAGTGCTAAGTTTGAAATCGAGAAGTTCAATGGAAAAATAATTTCGAGATCTGGAAGGTTAAGATGCACGATCTACTCATGCAACAAGGCATGGTGAAGCCACTTTTGGGAAAAGCAAAGAAAACCACGACCATTTCAGATGAAGAATGGGATGCGATCGATGCGAGAGCACTGAATGCCATACGTCTTTGTTTGGCCAATGATGTTCTGTTCAACATTGTCTCGGAGAAGACAACATTCAGTTTGTGGATGAAGCTAGAAAGCTTGTATATGACGAAATACTTGACAAACAAGATCTTCTTGAAAAGACAATTGTACAGTCTGTGCATGAAGGAAGGTACGAAAATAGATGATCATTTAAATACTGTTAATACTCTTTTAGTCCAATTGACTAGCATGGGAGTAAAATTCGAACCTGAAGATAAGGCGATTACATTATTATGATCTTTTCCTGAGTCATGGGATCACTTTGTTACCTCTATTAGTTTTAGTTCAACAAAAAGTATTGAGTTTGATTTTATTGTTGGAGCTTTACTATCTGAGGAATCAAGGAAGAAATCCAATCTAGAAACCTCTATATCCGAGGCGATGATGGTCAGAGGAAGACCTAAATAAAGAGGACATGTTTAGAGGGATTTCTCTCGATCAAAGTCGAAGGGAAAGAAGAGAAAACTTAAGTGCTGGTTTTGTGGCAAATCCGGACACCTGAAGAAGGATTGTTAGAAGAGAGAATAATCATCCAAAGAAGACCCTCCAAAAGAGATGAAGGAATCAAACACAACTGAAACAGGTTCAACAACAGGTTCAGGTATGATTGATGAAGTTTTATCAATTAGTATTGGTTCATGTCACGATCAACAATGGTTATTAGATTATTGTGATTCAAATCACATATGTCTTCATAGACACTAATTTGTTACTTACCAATCTATATATAATGGAATATTTTACATGGGAAATGATATCTCGTGTAAAGTTGTGGGAATTGGTAGCATTCAAATTAAGATGTTTGATGGAACTGTTAAAATATTAACTGATGTGAGACATGTACCTTGTAACACCTTGTTTCCCCCAGCTTGTAAATATAATTGGACTAGCCAAGAACTATGGAAAACTCATAAATGTGAATAACATTTTGAATTATTGTAGGACTGTTGAGAGGGGATGTGCAGAAAAAGATACCACGATGGCGGTGGAAGGCACCTGAAAAGGTGGCATTAACTTCCACCGAGAATTAATACCGTATTTGGACTCCACTGGCCCGGAGAACCAAAAGCGGCTCGCTGGCCCTGAATTTAATGCCTTGCAGGCTGGTAGGTTGATGGCTTAATGAGGGATGGGAAGGTGAACCGCCTATCCGTAGAGCCGTTAGGCCTGATCAACGCGAGGGTAATTGCGCCACACACAACCTCGGGAGAGGATAAGGTGTGGGGAAGAAGCGATTTGGGGGGGGCAGACGCGAGGGGAACTCTGGCATTACACAGAGTGAGTGATAGCAGAGAGGAAGGATTGCAACCTTCACTCCTGGTCACTGGCAGACAAAGAGACGCAGTCTCGGAGCATCATGGTCTCAGCTCGGGGGTGGCTAGTGGTAAATCCGTTGGGAGTCGCTGAGCCTACAGTTGGGTGGAAATGAGCACCCCTCTCAGTAGTTGCACCCACTTCTGAAGTTATTTATGATAAGTTTTTTGTTCATATTGCATCTTGAAATTCATATGCTGACATATATGCTCATAAACTGTGAAATTGTGAACAATTACAGTATAAGAATGTCTGTGCAGTGTTTGATAAGTAATGTTATATATATTCTTATAACAGAAAGACCACGCATGGATTATGTTGATAAATGAATTTAATTAGGCATGAGTCGAACTAAGTTAGGCTTCCAACCTGTTCTTGGGAAGCTGTTTACCCTTATCTGCCTCCGGAAATGCCCCGGTATAGATCTCTTCACGGAGATTCCCTCCTTAGAAAGGTTCAATAAGAACCCAGAAAAAGGACTTGAATGGGCAAGTCCTAATAAACCTGTATGAGGAGGAATGACCCTCTTAAGGTTCTGAGATAGTAGTGTAGGGATAAGTAACAAATCGATGAACGAGATCTCGTCGGACAACCCATATCCATTCACGACCGTTAGATTGATGGAAGTAACAAGGGCGTTACATACCTTGCCCCTTTTTCCCTCTATCTTCGTGAACAATGAGGAAATCAAGATTGTAGATCCCAAGACCCAGGAGAACATTTGGACCATTGATCTTTCCACATCCACGAAGTAGTGGAAGAATGCACAAGGTGGGACAAATTGGGCCATTGGATCTCATTCAGAAATCCCGTCAGCCGTTGGATCGGGTTAAGATGCTCGGAGTTTAGTCCCTGGAGTGTGTGCGGGAAGAATGGATCTAGACCATTCGATCTTGGTCCAATTACCCGTCAGCCGTCGGATCGGACCAGAGCTGTGCGAGGGTTACCATCGGGAGTCTAGCCATCGGCATATCGGGATTCCCAAGGACAAGAAAATCGAGACACTTCAAGTCTCGAAACGTCGAGAAGATCTGAACTACCCGTTGAGGATACACGTGGCGGAGATCGAGGTCTGCTATTAGGAGTCGGGATATCGACATTCCCGTGGATAGGAGATCGGGGATGTCCGAAGTGAAAAACCCGACAAAATCTGAGCCGTCCGTTAGGGAGACAGGTGTCTGAAATCCGTAGAGAGTCGGGATATTCGGCATCGGGAAATCAGAGTTCCTGAGGCCGTGAGAATGGGGACATCACCAGTCTCGAAATCCTGGAGAAATCAAGACCGCCCATCAGAGGAAGACATGTGGCAGCGATTGGCACCATCGGGGAAAGTCCCGACAGGAAGTTATTGATCGGTGTTTGTGTCATCGGGATATCGGGAATCCTGGTGACAATTTGTTTATGCATTTTGGAATCGCGACGCTCGAAACCCCGATGAGTGGGAGCTAGCTGTCAACATAGCAGGGAGTCGGGATTCGAAGGATCGGGAATCTCGTGAGCCAATTCATTTTGGCATTAAAAACCCCGTAGCCCCGACGAGGGATAAGACTGCGGTCACGGGGATCGTGGTCACGTGAGCTAGGTGCGTAGCCAGGAGAGCTAGCGCGTAAAGGGCGCATCGGGATTCGAGGAATCGCGAGTCCTGAGGACGTTTTCACTTCGACTTTGGAAAGTCCGAAACCCCGACAGGGGACAAGGTTGTGGTCTCGTGAGATAAAGGTCATATGGACCAGAGGTCATAGCCAGGAGGGGCTAAGGCCGGAAGAGAGCTCATCAGTGATTGTGGAATCGAGAGGTCAATGGTTATGCTTTAGGGTAAGCGGCGAGTAGATCTGGACGGTCAGAGTCCACCCGCCCAGATCTACGGCAGAGGATGCATTCCAGAACCCCCTTGCCATTCTGCCTTTAAGGGAGGGGGGGGGGGTCCGGAATTGGACGCGCAACTCTCGAACGGTCGAGATTAACTCATCACGATTGACAATGCTCAAGTGGATTCCGGACCCCGCTTGCCATTCTGCCTTTAACGGTGGGGGGGTCCTGAATAGTGTGGCGTGTGAAGTAGGCCCCCCCCTCCGGTCATGTCGACTACCGTGTCGAGTTTCCCTTTCTGCCACCTGCATTACACCTAACCGCGCGATGGGGCTTGTTTTCATTGGCGGTTCTCTACCCCTGTTGAGTTTTGTTCCTATTGGCCAATTCCTGATCCTGTAGGGATTCAACCCCATTGGCTGGTCGCTAGCCCTGTCAGGGTTCGGCGGTTGCAGAGTCGAATGTTTTGATATTACTGTAGCGCCGAAGCGTGAAATACAAAAAGACACTGCATTCAAATTGAACCATGATCATAACCCACAAACACATGGGAACGGAGAAGGAGAGAGAAAGAGCCAGCTTACGCTGGGTCTCCATGGCTATTTAGGGGTTCGAGTCCGACAGAGGACCGGAAAAATTTGATTTAGGTAGCAGGTATGTTACAAAGTGGTATCAGATCATGGTTACAACACTCGGCTTGATTGGGCTCATGCACGAGTCGCGCATAAAATTCGTTCGAAGCACTCTTATGGGGAGTAATCCCCTGACTTAACTCTCTTGTCCAGGATTAAAAACTTGGAAAATGAGGACCTGACTGTGTATGCATGTGAAAGAGTTATGAATTTATGTGCAAATTATAAAAATGAATTTAACTCTTGACTAATAACCATCGTTTTTATTTTCACTCGAGCGGACGATCAGCCGCGGGAATCTATAGACGCAGAGTATGGTGACTCACCAAGAGGTGGGAGAAGGCTCCCACAACAGAGATGAAGAGTCTGACGAAAGAAGAGAAATAGGAACCCCTCCAGACCTAGCTGAGACTGTGAGGAGTCTTATGGTCGAATTGCAAAGCTGCAAGGCTGATAATGAAAGGATGATGAAAGAACAAGAAAAGAAAATCGAAATTAATGCAGTTCTACTGCAGAGCTTATCCGACCTACAGCGACAAATGCAGCATGAACCTGAGATGCAGAATCATGGTCGTGTCAGTGGTCATACTGAGAGAAGCACATCAAGAAAGGTCCACCCCAGAGGTAAAGGACCAGTGCCAGACGATTCCACTGAGAAGGAAGTTTGTGATTCAGAAGGCTCTTCCAGCAGCAGGACCAGTTCCTATTCTCGCAGAAAACAGAAGAAGCAAAATACTTCCAAGAGTCATAAATTTGAGGAATTCAGGAAGGCCAAACCTCCCTCCTTCGACGGTGAGATAAAGAAGGGAGAGGAAGCCGAGGCCTGGCTACTTGGACTGAAGAAATATTTCAGAGTCCATGATTTTTCAGAGAACTT
>ML791049.1:52173-62424 GCA_009831015.1 Picea engelmannii
GGAAGGCACCTGAAAAGGTGGCGTTAACTTCCACCGAGAATTAATACCGTATTTGGACTCCACTGGCCCGAAGAACCAAAAGTGGCTCGCTGGCCCTGAATTTAATGCCTTGCAGGCTGGTAGGTTGATGGCTTAATGAGGGATGGGAAGGTGAACCGCCTATCCGTAGAGCCGTCAGGCCTGATTAGCGCGAGGGTAATCGCGCCACACGCAACCTCGCGAGAGGATAAGGCATGGGGAAGAAGCGATTGGGGGGGGGGAAGACGCGAGGGGAACTATGGCATTATGCAGAGTGAGTGATAGCAGAGAGGAAGGATTGCAACCTTCGCTCCTGGTCACTGGTAGACAGAGAGACGCAGTCTCGGAGCATCGTGGTCTTAGCTCGGGGGTGGCTAGTGGTAAATCTGTTGGGAGTCGCTGAGCCTATGGTTGGGTGGAAACGAGCACCCCTCTCAGTAGTCACACCCACTTCTGAAGTTATTTTTGATAAGTGTTTTGTTCATATTGCATCTTGAAATTCATATGCTGACATATATGCTCATAAACTGTGAAATTGTGAACAATTACAGTAGAAGAATGTCTGTGCAGTGTTTGATAAGTAATGTTAGATATATGCTTATAACAGAAAGACCACGCATGGCTTATGTTGATAAATGAATTTAATTAGGCATGAGTCGAACTAATTTAGGCTTCCAGCTCATTCCCGGGAAGTTGTTTACCCTTATCTGCCTCCGGAAATGCCCCGGTATAGATCTCTTCACGGAGATTCCCTCCTTAGAAAGGTTCACCAAGAACCCAGAAAAAGGACTTGAATGGGCAAGTCCTAATAACCCTGTACGAGGAGGAATGACCCTCTTAAGGTTCCGAGATAGTAGTGTAGGGATAAGTAACAAATCGACGAACGAGATCTCGTCGGACGACCCATAGCCATTCACGACCGTTAGATTGATGGAAGTAACAAGGGCGTTACATACCTTGCCCCTTTTTCCCTCTTTCTTCGTGAACAACGAGGAAATCAGGATCATAGATCCCAAGACCCATGAGAACATTTGGACCATTGATCTTTCCACATCCACGAAGTAGTGGAAGAATGCACAAGGTGGGACAAATTGGGCCGTTGGATCTCATTCAGAAATCCCGTCAGCCGTTGGATCGGGTTAAGATGCTCGGAGTTTAGTCCCTGGAGTGTGTGCGGGAAGAACGGATCTAGACCGTTCGATCTTGGTCCAATTACCCGTCAGCCGTTGGATCGGACCGGAGCTGTCCGAGGGTTACCATTGGGAGTCCAGCCATCGGCATATCGGGATTCCCAAGGATAAGAAAATCGAGACACTTCAAGTCTCAAAACGCCGGGAAGATCTGAACCGCCCGTTGAGGATACACGTGGCGAAGATCGAGGTCTTCTATCGGGAGTCGGGATATCGACATTCCCGTGGATAGGAGATTGGGGAAGTCCGAAGTGAAAACCATGGAAAAATCTGAGCCGTTCGTTAGGGAGACAGGTGTTCGAAATCCGTAGAGAGTCGGGATATTCGGCATCGGGAAATTGGAGTTCCTGAGGCCGTGAGAATGGGGACATCACCAGTCTTGAAATATTGGAGAAATCAAGACCGTCCATCAGAGGAGGACACGTGGCAGCGATCGGCGTCGTCGGGGAAAGTCCCGACAGGAAGTTGTTGATCGGCGTTTGTGTCATCGGGATATCGGGAATCCTGGTGACAATTTGTTTATGCATTTTGGAATCGCGACGCTCGAAACCCCGATGAGTGGGAGCCAACTGTCAACATAGTGGGGAGTCGAGATTTGAAGGATCGGTAATCCCATGAGCCAATGCATTTTGGCATTAAAAACCCCATAGCCCTGACGAGGGATAAGACTGCGGTCATGGGGATCGTGGTCACGTGAGCTAGGTGCCTAGCCAGGAGAGCTAGCGCGTAAAGGGCGCATCGGGATTCGAGGAATCACGAGTCCTGAGGACGTTTTCACTTCGACTTTGGAAAGTCCGAAACCCCGACAGGGGACAAGGCTACGGTCTCGTGAGATAAAGGTCATATGGACTAGAGGTCATAGCCAGGAGGGGCTAAGGCTGGAAGAGAGCTCATCAGTGATCGTGGAATCGAGAGGTCAATGGTTATGCTTTAGGATAAGCGGCGAGTAGATCTAGACAGTCAGAGTCCATCCGCCCAGATCTACAGCAGAGGATGCATTCTGGAACCCCCTTGCCATTCTTCCTTTAAGGGAGGGGGGGGGTCCGGAATTGGATGCGCAACTCTCGAACGGTCGAGATTAACTCATCACGATCGACGACGCTCAAGTGGATTTCAGACCCCCCTTGCCATTCTTCCTTTAACGGGGGGGGTCCGGAATAGTGTGGCGTGTGAAGTAGGTCCCCCCCTCCGGTCATGTCGACTACCGTGTCGAGTTTCCCTTTCTGCCACCTGCATTACACCTAACCGCGCGACAGGGCTTGTTCTCATTGGCAGTTCTCTACCCCTGTTGAGTTTTGTTCCTATTGGCCAATTGCTGATCCTATAGGGATTCGACCCCAATGGCCGGTCGCTAGCCCTGTCAGGGTTCGACGGTTGCAGAGTCAAATGTTTTGATATTACTGTAGCACTGAAGCGCGAAATACAAAAAGACACTGCATTCAAATTGAATCGTGAACATAACCCACGATCACATGGGAACGTAGAAGGAAAGAGAAAGAGCCAGCTTATGCTGGGTCTCCATGGCTATTTAGGGGTTCGAGTCTGACAGAGGACCGGAAAAATTTGATTTAGGTAGCGGGTATGTTACATACCTGAGCTTAGGAAGAACCTATTTTCTTTGGGAGTCTTAGACACTGGAGGATATAAGAGTATTGTTCAAGGTGGAGTTATGAAAGTCTACAAAGGAATCCTACTGGTTATGAAAGCGAAGAAGGTTGGTAACCTATTTCTGTTAGAAGGGAGAACCAAGTCAGATCATGCGACAGTTGTATCCGAGAATGACAGTGATTCTATTCGACTATGGAATCAATGGTTGGGCCATATGAGCGAAAGAGGATTGAAGGTATTATATGATCGCAAGTTGCTTCCTAGTCTAAAGTCTTTAAAATTATATTTCTGCAAGCACTGTATTTATGGAAAATAGAATAGGAAGAAATTTAATACTGGAAGACACACCATTAAAGGAATCCTTGATTATATCCATTCTGATGTTTGGAGACCATCCCCTACTGTTTCATATGGAGGATCGTCATATTTTTCTACTTTTATAGATGATTTCTCTAGGAAAGTGTGGATGTATATTTTGAAAAGAAAGGATGATGTGTTTATTGTTTTCAAGCAATTTAGAGCTTTAGTGGAAAAGAGCATTGATAGATCCATTAAATGTTTAAGAACTGACAATGGTGGTTAATTTATGTCAATGGAATTTGAGAACTATTGCAAGGAGTTTGGGATTGATAGGCATAAAACCATTGCCTATACTCCTCGACAAAATGGAATTTTTGAACGCATGAAAATGACTCTTCTAGAAAGATCAAGGAGTATGCTAAGTAACGCCAACTTGCAGTAGGAACTGTGGGCAGATGCAGTAACTACATCTTGTTATTTGGTGAATTGATCACCATCAACAACAATAAAGTGCAATATTCCTAAAGAGGTATGGAAAGGTCACCCTTGTAATTATTCTAATCTTAAAGTTTTTGGTTGTGAAGCCTATGCTCTAATTCCAAAACATCAGCGTTCTAAATTAGATCCAAAATAAAAAAGGCTTATCTTTGTTGGATATGGTGATGGTATTAAGGGGTACAGGTTGTGGGATCCTACTTCCCACAAGATAACCATTAACAAAGATGTAATATTTGATGAATCATCTCTCATCAAATCATATGTAGATGTTCAAATGAAACATGAAGAAGTACCTAAATATGAATAGATTTAGTTTGAAACCAGTTCAAATACAGATGAAAGTGAACATGAACAAGTTTCTGAAGATGCTCATGAAGAGTTTCCTATAGAGGAAGACATGGTTGATGATAACAATCAACAGAATGTGGATGAGCCACAAACTTCTCTAAGGAGGTCTACGCGGGTCAGAAATCCTCCAAGAAGGTATATTGATTTTGTTTCGTCAGTTTCTTTAAGTAGTAATGATAAAGAACCTTCATGCTATCAAGAAGCTGTGAAGGGTTATAACAATGATAAATGGAAAGAAGCAATGAAGGATGAAATGAAGGCATTAGAGAGGAATGCCACATGGGACTTGGTAGAACTTCCAAGAGACAGGAAAAATGTAGGTTGCAAGTGGGTCTACAAGCTGAAGAAGGGTGTTGATGATAAGGTGAAAAGGGTACAAAGCAAAGCTGGTTGCAAAAGGTTATTCTCAAAAAGAAGGTATTGACTTTCATGATATTTTTTCACCAGTTGCTAAGATTGTTTCAATTCGATGTGTGTTAGCATTGGTTGCTTTACTTGATTTGGATTTGGAGAAGCTAGATTTTAAGACTGCTTTCTTACATGGATATTTGGATGAGGAGATCTATATGGAACAACCTGAAGGGTTCATTCGGAATCAAAACAAGAAATTTGTTTGCAGGCTCAAGAAATCATTGTATGGTCTGAGGCAGTCACCTAGATAATGGTACAAGAAATTTGAGTCTTTCATTGTGAGCCAGAATTATACAAGGAGTGAGTTTGATCATTGTGTCTACTTTAAGAAATTGAATAATGGAATATTTATTATCTTAGTGTTGTATGTTGACTATATGATTTTAGAAAGAAAAAGAATAACTGAGGTCAACAGGTTAAAGGCTAAGATGGCTAGGATGTTCGATATGAAAGATCTAGGAGAAGCAAGGAAAATTTTGGGCATGGAGATATTCAGAGACAGGAGGAATGGTAAGATTTGGTTGTCACAACAAAAGTATGTTGCTAAGATACTTTTGAGGTTTGGTATGAATGATGTGAAACCAGTTTCAGTCCCTTTGTCTTCCCATTTTAAGCTTTCTTCAAGTTTATGTCCTAGTACAAAAGAAAAAAATGAATATATTTCTCGAATACCATATGCTAATGCAGTAGGAAGTCTAATGTATGCGATGGTTAGTACAAGGCCAAACATTTCACATGAAGTTGGGGTTGTCAGCAGGTATATGTCAAATCCAGGTAAAGAGCACTAGGCAGTAGTGAAATGGGTGCTTCGGTATTTGAGAGCCACAAGTGATTACTATATCACTTATAACATTGGTTGTGAATTAGTCTATGGATATGTTGATTCTAATTTTTCAAGTGATTTAGACAAGAGAAGGTCGAATTCAGGGTATGCATTTACTCTTGCAGGTGGAGTTATTAGTTGGATGTCAAAGCTACAGAACATTGTTGCTTTATCCACTACAGAAGGAAAATACGTAGCTATTAATATGAAAGTTGGTTGGGACCAAGTTATGTTTAAGGGGGAGTATCAAGTTATGATTAAGGATGGGAATATGGTGATAGTGATAGTTTTTACCAGATGTAATTAAGGGGGAGTGTTAAGGAAAATGAATTAGTTACATCCGTAGTTAATTAGTGGGGTTATTGTTACATGAGTGTTGAGGAAAAGATATGAAATGATCTTACTCAAGCAATTTCATATTTTCCTTGGCTAAAGAAAAATAGACGGGAATATCACCCTATGTTTATAGCCAACAAAAATAACATCCTAACTCACAAGTATTAATTACGAGTGTTTAGGATAGTCTTTTATCAATAAAAAGCTTGCTGTAAATTTACTTTTTATGCAGTTTTTTGAGCATATTAATTGCTGAAATAAATGTAAAGATAGAAGTAAAGTCACCAAGATGATAATCAATATAGATGAGACATAAAGAAATCCTTTATTTCATTCCAATTCACCAAAGAGTCATTTTCTTTACAAAATATCATACAAAAATTTTGGACCAAAGTCAAACTTAGACATCCCTGATGGAACATACAAAAGGACCACTGACAAAAAACCAAAACTAAACTCTAAAAGTTGGATCAGCTTGCCATAGATTGCTTCCCACTCGAATTTGCACAATAGCCTTTGTCAGTCATGAAAACTAATTCACAAACAAACAAGTCTACACAAACTATCAAAGATAGATCAACACCTCTGAAAAAAAAGTGTCTAAATGATGTAATTCAGCCCTGAATATTGTTGTCTACAATAAGACCCTGCTATCATAAAAGAGAATTAGGCTTGTGATGAATAAATGAATGAATGAAAACTGAACTATCTCAACATAAACTCAAAGAGAAAACCTTAGTATGCTTCGGCTTCTATCCTCCTCTTGTTCCTCCCTTTCCTTTTTCCTTTAAACAAATAAGAATTGGTTGAGGTAGTTGAACCACCTCATTAGTTAAGTTAACTAAAGATTCAACCAACGTTTTAGTTAAGGGGGAAAAATAATAATCATAATAAGGGTTATAAATAAATAATAACTAGTAGGTGGGACCCCTTGTGACTCCCTTTAGCGCATAATCATAACATAGCTAGTTAGTTAAGAAAAACACACCTCCTTGTGGCTCCCATCATTATATTCACATTTGACAATTTAGCTCATGATATTTGGAATTATTTAAAACAAAAAAGTATTACTCATATGTCCAAAAATAAACATGCTCTCCAAAAATACCTGAAGTCAATTGTCATCAACAATAGATAAAATAAAAACTCAAAAGCCATATTTCCCACTCTGAGATGCAATTTTTCCTTGATTTCTTCTGTCACCCTTCGAATTTCTTGAATTTGGATTTGGCTGTGCTGAGCCTTTAGGCCTAATATCGTTGATCACGTGGGAACAATCGTCCCTCAAATGCATCCGGGAAGACACGGATTTGTCAGAGCCATTGGAGGGTGAGGAGGGGCAACAATGGATTTTCCTTCGTCAAGGGCATGGTGGGCCTCGGTTTTCAACCTTTTTCTAGCATGGGAGGACTGCACTGGTGAGTGGGGGGAAACTTGGAAAATGGGGTTAATAGGCGGGGGAGCAGGTAGGGATAAATTAGGCCAACCACGATGTTGGGAGACTGTCACGTGGACAATCTGTTGCCATCCATCATTTTCAAGAACCTTGGGTTGCAATGAGACGTGAGGAGGAACAAGGATACTAGGGGCTTGCAGAACTTGGAAAGGAGGCCTTTCAGGCCTGGGTTGGACCACTCCTTGCCCAATCCAATTGAAAAACCCGACCTGAAACAACTGACCAAGCTCTTGTGAGTCAGCATCAAAATGTATGGAGAACCTTGGCCTTCTTGGGCCTCTATTCCAATTACCTCTCCCTCTATTTCCTTGGCCATGGATACCTCGGCTGAAAAAAATCATTCCTGCATGCATGATTGATTATAAAATAGTCTTTTAAATAACCAAACATGACAACTCTTAAAAATATGAAACATATTTGGCTCAACAATGTATTAGACTCATGCAATCCAATCCATACAAATTGTTTTACTATTTATCAATGAGCAGGGGGTGAATAAAGGGTCACATGATATGTGAGGGGTTTGTATTGAGCAAAACATGATATGATGAGGGGGGGAAAACGATTATTTCTCAAGGACAAAAAAAATCAACTGCAAGCAAAATAAAACATCACTGTTATTGAACCAAGACATTGATACTGCCAACTGCTTCAAAATAGAATTTTTCTTGTCCGTAATCAATTTTAGAACAAGGAGTGAAAAATGAATGTGGGAAGGCGATGGGGTGGTAATTAGAGAAAAATGAAAAAAATGGTGGGGAATGAGAGCGGGTATTGTTCATAAAATTAATCAAGTAATCCATATAATCATTCTATTAAAAGGAGATACACCAACCAAATGATCATTGTTTCCCAATAACAATCACTCTGTATTAATCAATTCACTATTCATAGTCAAATATCTAACATAGTGCCATCAACAAGACAATATGCATTCCACAACAATCTGTAAGGGAGTTTTGTTCCTCTTATTTATCCAATTAACATCTTACAACAATTCTCAAATGTATAATAGTAACCATTTCCACTCTGTTAATAATCAAAATCAACCACTGCCTGCACATTACTTCAATCATCAAATACACTCAAAAGTCATGTTTCAAAATTTTCAATGAAGTTATACTATTACTACAATTGGGCCTGTCATTTAAAATGCATGATATTCGTTAAACATACATAGTGGACAACCAACCCAACCATCCATACTTAAATTGTAAAACCCCGACTCATCATTTAAACAGACAGACAACAACCACCATTCCAACTCATGCTATGTTGTAGAAAACCCAAAATAATTCAATCAACACAAGTGTAATTCTATGACTGTACAAGCTCAATTCAACGCGACTTTAAATAATCAAAATGGTGGCCTATCCATCCAAAACAACGAGGCAACAACAAAATGCCTGACTTCATAAAATAAATAATCAAATTGCAACAAGTCCATGTTTAAAACTCTGCGACTATCTCTCAGTGCACAACCCAAAATATCCATATCATACACAGTGCACAACCACCCAAAAAACCACGATGCAACATTCCCATTTTACAATTCTAAACACATAGTCACAATATTAACTCAACTCTTCATGCCGAGCTATCAATATAATATAATATTGCTTCAAATTAATCAAACTGCAATCAACCATACTGTGTAAAAATCGGGCTCATCCCTAATGACACAATCTAATAACCATAATGCATACAGTGGATGGATTTTCTATAGTCATCCTGGTTGCAATAACCATTTGGCCCAAAAAAATTCATAGTTTTAGTGACCATTTATTCATGGCGTAGGAACACCACACATACAAATGCCTTATGCATGAACATCATTAAACAATTGTAACCAATGCCGAGCTAACATCCAAATAATATTTAGTGCAAAAAGACAGTAACTGTGTATCAACCAATCAACCAATTCAATGCTGAGCCTATACTTGGACTGTCGTAACAATCAACAACTGACCTAACATTCTGTGGAAACCATACATACCCACACATCGACATGAAGCGAGACTGTAACACACCCACTATCATTATTTTTAAAATTTTTTGGGGTTAATCTCCCATAATGACGAATCTCTAGAAACCCTCATTAGCGAAGTGCCAATCCCTGGTTCAATATCGGGATTCGGGGTTTCGAAAGTCAAAATTCATTCACCCCCATAACTCGCGATCCTCCGAATTTCGAAGCACTCCTTAAGCATTCACTCCCTAGGCTAAGCCTGTGATTCACTGTCTTTACGACCGTGGTCTTACCTTCTTTCGGGGCTACTCCTATCGGAGTTTCGGGATTTCCGGTGTCGTAATTCACGAGTCCTCAGAAATCGCGACTCTCCGATCCCCGATATGCCCTTAATGCATTAGCCCTCTAGGCTATACAATAGCCCATGTGACCATTTACCATGGGACCACCGCCGTATGACCTCCCATCAGGATTTCGGCATTTGTGATGACACAAAACACATGTCCACGGGATTTGCGATTTCCCGATTCGCGACGCGCCTTTCTGATCACGCTAGCCCCCACTAGTTTAGCCCCTGGTCCACATGACCAACTCTGTGACCACTACCTTATCCCCGTCGGGGCTATGGGATTTCCCATGTCACAAGACCCTCATCCACGAGACCCGCAGTATCCCGATTCCCGACTTTCTCCGGGTGCTTGACACGCGTCCTCCCTACAACTCTGTCCTCCTCCACTTATGGACTTGACAGCTGGCTCCCACTCATCGGGGTTTCGTGGTTCGCGATTCCGTATGGCAAGAGTTCCTTGCATTCGAAAACCTCGATATGCCGAAACCCAACTATGTTAGATCCACTGACACGCGTCCCTCAAATGATGGACAGTCCTGATTGTATCGGAGAATCGCGTATCGCGATTTCCTTGTGCACAAACCTCTTGTCTCCGGGAACCCCGATTCCCCGATCTCCGACTCTTCGGGATCCTCTTCCACGTGTCCCTGCTGTTTGGACGGCTCAGATCCCATCGGGAAATCACGGATCGCGATTTCCTATTGCAACGGTGCTACACCCCTAATTCTCCGATGAGAGAAATCTCGAAGCCTCCCAGAACGCTGACACGTGTCCTGCCGAGATTAACGGCTAGGATTCATTATCGGGATTTCGAGAACCACAAGGCCTCGATTATCAGACTCAACAAAACCCCGATGAATCTATTATCCCGACGACTTCTCCGGGATGTCGACACGTGTCCTTCCGAGATCAACGGCTAGGACTCTTTCTCTGCACATTAGGGTG
>ML791049.1:63692-73719 GCA_009831015.1 Picea engelmannii
CAATAATATTCAATCTATCATTTACATTCATTGACCTCTTCCTGCAGGTCCATTTACATCACATATTCATACTTATGAGTTTTTCCATAGTCCTTGGCCAGTTCAGTTATATTTACAATCTGGGGGAAACAGGGTGTTACAGAGACTGTGACTTTCTCAATTAAAAAAATATTGGGTTATCGAACATAAGGAGAGAGACTGTGTATTTTGAACTGTCCAATTGACAATGCGGGGTTTATCCATTGTAATAACACAGGTAGTGACTAGATACCAAAACAACACGATTTTCACATAACCAATTTGGCAAGTATGTACTCAATTCGGTCGACAATACATACCAATAAAAAATAAGCAATAATAAACCTGACAGGCCTCGACGGTATTCTCCATCAACCCTCAGATTGGAGGAGTTAAGGTTTTTCTCTGTGGCCAATACAGGGAGACCAGAGCCGACTCTTCTCTACGGTGAAAACTTTCGAGACCAACGGTATATACACAAAGAACACCACAACTTACTCCGTGGACAGGGTGACATAAACCTATGTCAGGAGAGGCTATAACAGAGGCGTGAGGCTCCAATTCGACCTAGTAATGATACTTAACATATGCAGGGTATAACCCTCATGGATATCTAGTAAAACAACCACAACGTTGCGGTGAAAACGGTGTCGATAAAGACCAATATAACCCACTGCACGACCATTAAAGGTGACAACGACCCAATGCCCAAGTGAACAAAACGCAATGACCCAGAGTGCTTCCAACCATTAAACCCCATAAAAGCCAAAGACTGGATAGAAGGATACAAAAGTGTGAGGACAGCCAACCACCCAAATCTAAACAAAACCCTCCAACCAAACTAGCAAGGAAGACATAGAGACATTATGGCTATTAATACTTAGGATGACTAATAACGTTGTGAATACAAACATTAGTTGAAATACTTAAGGAAAGAACAAACCAATACACATGAGCCTGTATCCATTTCATAACCAGAGGAGAATTATGGATGGGGAAAAAAAGACATACCTGGGATCAAACACCTTAAAATTCGAGTTGGCTGAGCGGTTCCTTTGTGCTAAGAAATCATAGCATAACCATAGCAACAAGGTTGAACAATAGCCCGACTAGGGTGGCTTCCAATGGAAAGAGTAAGGGTGACGTGCAGTAAATGAATGTCTCCTCCACCCACAGTCAATTAATTCATTAGTACACACCAACCATTAACCATCAACCATTCATTTAAACCATGTGTTGAAATCTGCATCTATTACTTGTCAAATGCGCCACCCACATCATACCTTCCATTTCCAACTTGACCATATTACATATCAACTACATAATCCAATAAATCATATATCGAATCATCACCAATAGAGAGATACACATAAAATTATTCCATAACATAATCACCATGCATATCAACTATATAAATAAAAAAAATCACATAGCTATTAACTTAATAGCTAGGATAACAACAACTCATTAAAAATCGATGCATGTAGTATAGTATATAGCAAGGTTTTAGTTTCTTCCTTTTGCTTTTATATTTCCTTTTTCCTTTTTCCAATTTCTTTTGTATGTTATTGCTAACATGTTTATTGTTTAGGTCTCCTAGTAATAGATCTGACAACAGATAGCATTGATAACAAGGATAACATAGGTTGTTGTGAAATAAAACTTGAATCTAGAGCAACATGAAAACCACATAACATGCCTTATCCATCGCCAATAAAACATATTATATCACCATGTAAGGAGTCTTGAACAATAGCACAACATTAAATAAGAACTGAACCTGATCTGCAATCTACAAGGGGGTCCCACCTACTAGTATTATTTAGCTTTTTTAAAATAGGCTTTAGCAACACTTTGCGGGCAAAACTCCGTTGCAATTTTAATCATAAAAAAACTGGTGACTCCACAGGGAAATTTGTTTTCAACATATTTAGAACTCAACTCTTGGATTCGCAGAGCAAGAACAATAGGCCAAGATGATATAAACAGGAAGATTATGCAACAGGGGGAAGTGAGCGGATTTAATGGAAAGATGACCGAGAATTTGGGAATAATTCATGAAAAGTGTTAAGTATGAAGGTTTTTTTCCACTGTATGCATTATCATTCGACTGGGATCTGCTCTCACTGTAAGGGAAAAAAAAATAGACTTGCTCTTAAAATCTTAATGGATGAAGAAATGGCAAGAAGAAGCGGGAGATAACCAATTCTTTACAAGACAACAGTGGAAATATATAACAATTTCAAGGGTCCTTCAGAGGAGACACCATAACAGCTATGTAAGCTTGATTTTTATTGAATAACAATGCTTCGCAGGAGTGTCACTGTGGAAAAATCGATCCAACATCCTATCTTGAGCAAATTAACTAAAAGATGATGGGAAACAAAATCATGACAAAAGTAAAAAAATGCAGAAATTAAAACAATAGAAATAAAAGACAAGAATGAAGAAGCAACAAGAAAAGTTTTGAAACAAAAAGCATAAATCAAACTACTGTAAATCATACAAGAAAATAGCACAAAATGAAAGCAGAGCTAAGCTACTAATACAGAGAACCCAATCAACATTAGAACTTTTCACACTGGTCCCTCACAATATTTCAAGCGAGGACTGTCAATGCTGTAGGAAAACAATTGCTTCTGTAATTCCTTCAAAATGTATGAGTTAGTGTCCAAGACAAAAGCAATTTGGAAGGGACCGAACACTTGGAATTCTGATGTAATTATTAGCCCCTTGACGCACACGATTAAATCATCAAGATAAATATGGAGACTGACCAATTCATCAAAAGTTGTGTGTATAGGCCCCTTAAAAAAGGTACTTTCATCAAGTAAGACATAAAGTAGGAAATTGTAAGACATAGTATTTCCATTAGTAATAAAAGTGGTTTTGTGAACATTTTCCCCTTTTACCTTGATTTTATTGTAACCCAGAATTTCATCAAGTAAGGGCTTCAACTGTAACTCTACAACCTACTACATAATTATTCCTATATTGAGGGGGGGATAAGGATTTCTCATAATAGCCTAACTGAAGGTGCAGAGATGAATGCAGGTTCTAATATGATCTGTGGTCTTTGAAGCAGGTACCCAATTGGAAACCCATTCAGAGTGGATTGAAAAAATAATCCCAACCTTTAAGAAATTCTCCAAATCATTTTGAAAGGGTTCTTTCAGTGTAGAGTTAACAAGTACATGTTTTTGCCTAGCCGGTTTCATAGTATGCTGAACAAGACCAGGATATAAAACACGAAGATCCACATAAGACCATGCAAAAACATTTTGAGATCCACCGAGTAGCCCGACAGACCTCATATCTTCTTTATCAGAACATTGGACATTTATTTTAACATTCATTGAAGATTCAGGTGTCTTAATGTTCTGGGAGATGGTTTCAACCACCTTCTTTCATAACTCCTCTTATTTTTATTTTTCTTTATTTCCTACATCACTCGATGAAAACAAACTCTCAAGAGGAGTCAAGCCCTCAGGAATTTTATTTTTTTCTATGGATATAATATCCTTGGGATTAAAAGGTTCATCTTGAATGAAAGCACACTTGCTCTCATTGTTAGGGAGGGTTTGCCAAGATTCTACATTGTCAAGGATATATGAATGATATAGATATTGAAAAGAATAGTCAGACATCTGAGGTAAAAGTTGTTGTTTAGCTAACCGACCAATGATTTAATACAAATACCTCTTAACATGAGTGATGTTGAAGGATAAAAGGTTTGAGATAAGCGCCCAAACAGTTTGGGAGTATAGTTCCATCAGCTTGTTGCTAGGAGCACACATTTTTCGTATCGAGTTCACAACAAGCTCAGAATATCTGAAAAATGAAAGGTGACCACAACCAAGATTAAGGGAGTTTTCAATGCCTAATAATAAATCTTCGAACTTAGCAACATTGTTAGTACAAGTAAACTCTAACATGTAAGACAGATTATGAATTCTTCCTATAGGGGAAACCAAGATAATGCCAGCCCCATTACCTTCATTAGAGCATGAACCATCAAAGTGCATATGCCACATATCATCATCTAAATTGATTCTTTCCAAAGGAATATTCTCCTCTTCAACAAAGATGGAGTACACTCCTATGTCCTCTTCGATATAGTTTACGCTAGATTACAGAACACTCTCTATGTAGGGTGAAATTCTTCCCTCTCTAAGAACTATAATGTTCTTACCATTCCGAGGAATGGATAAATGTGTCCCGTCGAGTGAGAGGTATCCACCTGTTAAGGCTTTCCAAGCTCTTCCCAAGATAATTGAGTAATTTATTACAAGAATATCAATTACCTGAATGCTGAAGGTTGTCCTTACCTCAATATGAGCGCATAAAAACAAGGTTACATCCTTAATCTCTCCTATGGTTGTTTGTTGTAGACTATTATAGGAGAACATGCTTCTGGTGTTTTCATTTGTACAAGAAAAGCCTAGCTCTTCTATAATAATCGTCGACATCACAATTGGGCCCGAACCACCATCAATGAGGAAACAATGGGAAATCTTATCCATAATCTTTACAGAAATATAAAAATTGGGATTTTTTTATAGCGTATCTAGAGTTATGTACACCTACTTTATTTACAGAAGAATCCTCTTCGTTTACCTCTTTGTAAAGATTGGATACAATGAAAGATTTTTCTTCCATGAATTGTTTCAGATGCATCTATTGTTCAGGGACGACAACCATGTCTAGAAGGGTTGCATCTTCTTTGATGTTTTCCAACTGATTCAAGATATTGTATTTGGAAGAGGGGAGAGGAGGAGTGATCCCTTGACTCTCAGGAACCTTAGAAACTTGGAGAGTAGCAGCGGTTGAGGATGAGCTCGGCCAGAAGAACCGCGGGAGGATCAAATTTTTCCTTGGGATCATATGCTTTATTCATAGTATTGATGACCATGACATCCTCTGGCTTTGAAAAAACTAGGACAATGATAGTAGCTTCTGGTATTTTACCAAAGACCTTATCTCTAGCACTCTTCTTTACCTCACATGTGGTTTCTTCGTGGTGTTCCTCACAAAATTTACACCAATTCCAAGAGAAGATAGCCTTAGGATGGAAATTGTTTTCAACTGGATTTTTAAAAGGGGGTGTAGAAGAGGATGAAGCTCCAGGGGTAAGAGGGGAGACAGTACCCTTCCACTCAAATGATATCATACGATTGTTCAGATCTTGTACTAGTTGTAGGAGAGCGGACATGTTTGTCTGTCTAATCGATTCTCCCTAGGGAAGACCAATTCTTTCAAGTTGTTCTTCATACTCTGAACAAGAATGCAAAGTGGAACTGAGATTATCAATGTATTTTTCCTCAAGCCTATGACAGTAGGGGGAAGGAAATGCATTTTAGTAATGCATGAAAGTGGCTTGGTTCTAAGGGCGGATAAGTTCGAAGATTTGATTGTATAACTTGGTGAAATGCAAGTTGAAAGACTTGATGGTATCACCACCCTTATAGGTGACATTATTGTATTCCCTTAACTTCTTGGTGGGTCTTTTGGATTTCCCATAAGTGGATCGGAACTAATAGATTAAATCCTCCCAAGTAGAAAGGATCTTAGGAGGAAGGTCAATTAAGTCGGTCCCAACCTTTCCTTCCAAGGAATTGACGAACAAGTGCATGGAAGTGTCATTGTTGTTGGCCCCTATGTTATGACAAGCATTAGAGAATGTGTTAAGCCCTAAATAGTGTCTCATTACCCCTTAATTGGGGCATATTATATTAGTAATGTTATTTTATTTATGTCGGATTTAGTCCATTAGTTGTAATTATACCTCCTAGTCTCCTATATATACCAAGGAGACATTTTCATTTTGAATCATCTTGTAATTGTACATTTATGTGGGAAAAAAGAGGTTGCCCCCTCGAAGAGGCTTATTATTTTAATTTATCTATTTTTCAAGGCATTGAGTACTTATTATGAGGTTTTTCTATGCTATATTGATATTTGGTTCTTAACATATGGTATCAGAGATCAAGGTCTTGGGGTTTCACTACTACATATGAGACACCTTGGAATTTTCGCTATAACTGCAATCAACCATGCTGTGTAAAACTTGGGCTCATCCCTAATGAAACAATCGAATAACCATAACGCATACAGTGGATTTATTTTCTATAGTCATCCCGGTTGCAATAACCATTTGGCCCAAAAAAAACTCATAGTTACAGTGACCATTTATTCGTGGCGTAGGAACACCACACATACAAATGCATTATGTGCGAACATCATTAAACAATTGTAGCCAATTCCAAGCTAACATCCAAATAATATTTAGTGCTAAAAGGCAGTGATTCTGTATCAACCAATCAACCAATTATATGCTGAGCTTATACTTGGACTGTAGTAACAATCAAGAACCAATCTAACATGTTGTGGCAACCACACATACCCACACATTGACATGAAGCGATACCGTGACTTTCTCAATTAAAACAATACTGAGTTATCAAACACAAGGAGAGAGACTGTGTATTTTGAACTGTCCAATTGACAATGCAGGGTTTATCCATTGTAATAACATAGACAGTGACTAGATACCAAAACCAACATGATTGTAACATAACCAATTTGGCAAGTCTGTACTCAATTCGGTCGACAATACATACCAATCAACAATAACCAATAGTAAACCTGACAAGCCCCGACAGTCTTCTCTATCAACCCTCAGACTGGAGGAGTTAAGGGTTTTCTCTGTGGCCAACACAGGGAGACCAGAGTCGACTCTTCTCTATGGTGAAAACCTTCGAGACCAACGGTATATACACAAAGAACACCAGAACTTACTCCATGGACAGGGTGACAAAAAACTGTGATAGGAGAGGCTATAACAGAGGAGTGAGGCTCCATTTCGGCCTGGTAATGATACTTAACATACGCAGGGTATAACCCTCATGGCTCTCCAGTCAAACAAACACAACGCTGCGGTGCAAACAGGGACGAGAAAGAGAAATATAACCCACTGCGTGACCATTAAAGGTGACAACAACCCAATTCCCAAGTGAACAAAATGTAGTGACGCAGAGTGCTTCCAACCATTAAACCCCATAAAAGCCAAAGATTGGATAAAATGATATGAAAGCATGAGGACATCCAGCCACCCAAAACTAAGAAAAACCCTCCAAACAAACCAGAAAGGAAGACAGAGAGCCCTTATGGATGTTAATACTTAGGATGACCAATAACACTGTGACTCCAGACATTAGTGTAGAGAAAACCATCAACACTCCATTTCAAAATCACAATTTTACACAGTTGAAATAATTAAGGAAAGCACAAACAAATACACTTGAGCCAGTATCCATTTCATAACCAGAGCAGACTCATGGATGGAAAAAAAAAAGACATACATGTGATCAAACACCTTGAAATTCGAGTTGGTCAAGAGGTTCCTCTGTGCTAAGAAATCAAAGCATAACCAAAACAACAAGGTTGAACAATGGCCCGACTAGGGTGGCGGTCAACGGAAAGAGTAAGGGTGGCATGCAATAAATGCACGTCACCTCCACCCACAGTCAATTAAGTCATTAGTACAAGCCATCCATTAACCATCAACCATTCATTTAAACCATGTGTTGGAATCTGCATCTATTACTTGTCAAATGCGCCACCCACATCATACCTTCCATTTCCAACTTGACCATATTACATATCAACTACATAATCCAATAAACCATGTATCGAATCATCACCAATAACGTGATCCACATCAACTTATGCCATAACATAATCACCATGCATATCAACTATATAACTCAAAAAAATCGCATAGCTATTAACTTAATAGCTAGGATAACAACAACTCATTAAAAATCAATGCATGTAGTATAATATATAGCAAGGTTTTAGTTTCTTCCTTTTTCTTTTGTATTTCCTTTTGCCTTTTTCCAATTGCTTGTGTATGTTATTTCTAACATGTTTATTGTGCAGGTCTCCTAGTAATAGATTTGGCAATAGATAACAGTGATAACAAGGATAACATAGGCAATCGTGAAATAAAACTTGAACCTAGAGCAACATGAAAACCACAGAAAATGCCTTATCCATCACCAATAAAACAGATTATATCACCATGTACGTAGTGTCGAACAATAGCACAACATTAAATAAGCACCATACATGATCTCAAATCTACAAGGGGGTCCCACCTACTAGTATTATTTATCTTATATAATAATAAGCTTTAGCAACACTTTGCAGGCAAAACTTCATTGCGATTTTAATCATCAACAAGGAGTTGGTAAACCTCTATTACGTATTTGTAACCATATTGTAACTATATATTTCATATTAATATCCAGAACACATCATTCTGTTGTGTGGTGTGTCACAACGATTTTAATCTTTTACAGAAACCAGTTTTGTTAAAGAAGCTACGATGGTGTTTGGGTTCTCTTGGCTTGCATAAAAGGTGATGAATTAATTTGGGCATGATATATCGGGTAAATTGTTGTCAAGGTGGAGATTTTCGAACCTGCAAACTAATTTCCCATGCAAGTGCATGCACACCGTATCAACTAAAAATGGAATGTGCATGCATGCACAATACACTGAGTAGTTTGTGTAACTAGTGGATATGGTTTGTTTAACCGTATAACATATCCTATATATGTATCATACTTGTAGAGGTGTTGGGAAGCAATATAGTGCAACGTAGTGTGTGGGATGAGAGTGGGAGTATAGTTGTAAACCTTTGTTTGGTTGTTGTAATTATCCCTTTAATAATAACTATATTGATTATCATTTCCCTGTGGTTTTTTCCCTTGTCCACATAAATAATGTGTTCACTATATGATTGTTATTCTCAATTTTTTGCTTATCATTAATCTTGTTGAGTTTATGCTTCTGCTGTCCAACACTTTTTCCAGTTTTCCATAAAGGAAATCCTACTAAATAATCTTAACCAAATTGCAATTTTTAATTGATTTTATCATTAAATGACTTGAATACCTTTAAATGCATTCCATCCATTTACAATATTTAGGATCGAAATTCTTTTAAAAGTTGAAATAAAAAATGACACTATCCTTTTTCATTATTTTGAACTCCCATAGAAAGATCACTCAATAACCCATTTAAATTAAGGAGTGAATAAATAAATATGTTTAAAATGGTTGATAAAGGAAAACCTACATTTTTATTTAAACATTTTTGGATTAGTTATAAAGCAAAAAATACTTCAAAATTGTTTAATTATTTAACTTTAAAAAGAAACGGAATGGCAGCTTAGTTCCTGCTAAGTAAATTTGGAAATGAAGATGATAGTTAACACCCTATAATTATTTATGATGATTACTTTGAAACATGAATAATATTCTAACAAATGAGCTAGTTTCATAATCTTAAAAGAAATCAGCTTTTTAAAAGAATTCGACATAGACTCAGAAGGGATGGAGACTCCATGATGACACATAGTTTATAGATTTGTCAAAACCCGTACTGGAAAAAATATCTTACCATGATTTTACTTTAATGTAGCTACCATAATTTTGGGATTAACCTAAATTTCCTTCTAGTTAAGCTAAACAAACCAAATGCAAATCTTATTTAAGAAATAAGAAATAAAAATAAACATTTCACATTTTATTATATATATAGTATTATAATATATATTTTAATACATATAATATTTTAATGGGTTAACAAATATATAATATAAATTTCAATTTATATAATATTTTAATATGTTAAGACATGACACCTCCAAAACATCAACATCATTAATCATTTCTTCTTATGTATTGAGAAATGTAAATTTAAAAAAATATTTTTAATGTGGTGGTGTAATAAGTGCTATATGATGATGATGATGATGATGATGATGATGATGATTAACATCCACCAAGACCTAATTGGTCTATTGGACCTTAAGAGGGTAAGTGATTACTTGTGATTCTTTAGAATTTTGTTTCTGTGCTCGAAAAGCATTAAGAGAAGCTTTCCAAGATCACCGTACTTTTGTTGAGTTAAGAGGTTAGGAAGGTTGGTAGTGTGATCA
>ML791049.1:80060-102436 GCA_009831015.1 Picea engelmannii
ATAATCCATGGCAAATACATTAATCCAAATGCACAGCAGAATGCATGATCATTTTAATACACAGAGATACAAAACATATTGATAAAATGTGATAAAACATAGTTAGACACTTATCTTGTAACAATGGTGGATCCACCAACCAACTGCAGGCCTTCCACGAACCACCCAACCTTAGACCACACTGCTCATCAGCTCAGCAGTGGATCACCCCCGAGCTGGGACTAAGCTCCACCCCAAGGCAAGGAATCCTAGCTAGGATGAGGTTACATGGAAAACAACACTTAGAATCTGGAAGGATTCATCCCAGGATGCCGTCTTACACCCACTACTACCAGACTCTCATTCCCCACATGCCTGTTCCGCCCGGGAGTATACACCTTCACAAGCACAGTCCATCGGTGCTAACCTCCCTCTCTGGGTCTCGGCAACAAGCCAGATCAGGAAGTCTTAGAGCCTGAAGCTGGTGCTGGACACTCTCTGGAAGGAACCTCTCCCAACAACATCCACCTCCCTCACCTAGAGAGAGGTCACACACAGGCTCAATCACCACCTGCACTGGACAACAATTCACGTGCAATCCATCTCTGCATGACCACCTCAGTCAACTGGGAATACAGACTCATACCTCTCAGAACAAGCTCAACCATAACAGCCAGGTCTTACGGTGTTTATTTTCGGAATTGCCTGAGAAGCAATTTCCGCAGGGAATTACACAGACTCTCTCCACCCCGACAGAATGGTCGTTTCCCATCTGCCCTGCCCAGGATAGACTCACACTCTCGTGTCAGGAATGCGTGACAGACAATCCACGCAAGGGTCAACGCAGGTTCGGATGGTTCAGAGGATGTACGAGGGTTTTTCTGCAAGAGTCAGACCCCTTCCCTTCTGGCAGTCCGTGAGTCCCATGGAGGAGGAACCCCCAACACGGCTCATCTCAGCCTTTTATTGCATGGCCAGGGTTGACACTTGTCACCCATGCGATTGCATGCGTTCCTGCAATGTGTGTGCCTCCCACCATTTGGAAATCACATGTCCTTCCAAAAAGGACTTAGGTTAAAACATATAATGCACTTCTCTTTTGGAATAATATTAAAATATTATTCCCAAGGCTTAAGCCCCCTAGGCTCAACACTTAGCCCCTTTTCCCACCTTCAGCTCCTAATTCCTTGCCCACTCTGTGGATGTTCAGTCCCCCTTCACTCATTCATCGTGGTCGGTCTGCACATGGTGGTGTTTATATTTATTAATTGCTTCGCATGATTACATATACAACAGCAAGCCCCTGGCCTTCAACACTTAGGCTCTCTGGCCTAACAACACATAAGTCTCCCTCTTATAAGAACTTGGCTCACCAGCCTATAAAACATAATTACAATTTATTTCAAAACACGGTTTACAACGGGGCTCGGCCTTGGGGACACTACAATATGTGTCAATTATATAATCATGTCGTTAGAAGCTTGTCCATAAATTGTTGCACCTCAAATCGAAAGAAAATCATGCTTATGTTCATTTTTCTTTGAAGAAGTAGTCTACCACTTCTTTAAATCGTTACATATTTGTGCACCATTTTTTTTTTGAGATATGTGAATATATGTTTATATTACTAACTACAAATTAAAAGATGTTTTGTAAACAATAAATCTATTATATCTTCAAAAATACTAGCTTTGGTTTTATTTGAATCATTTTTTCTACTTTCTTGAAATGCATTTCACAATGGATCCTAAATATTTTGAACGCTTCTAAATGTGACAAATAATGTAGGAGACCCAAGTTGTTGAATCATTGCATACACATTTTTTCACTTATTTTCAAGATAATCAAGTTAAGTTCCTATGCTTTTGAAAGAATGATATGCAATAAAAAATTATAATAATTTATCAAGGTTGGTTTTGTAATGGATGTATTTCACCTTTGATTTCCTTCCTTTCAACCATTCTTTAGGGACAAAAGTCCAAGCACAACGCTAAACTTGATTTATAACAATGTGGATTGCTTTGAAGAAAATGTTTGAAATGTATGTTGCAAATTTTTCAGTAGAAAGTGAAAGCTCCCATTGGACTAATCATAATGTGGATTGCTTTGAAGAAAATGTTTGAAATGTGTGTTGCAAATTATTAAGTAGAAAGTGAAAGCTCCCATTGGACTATCTATTGGTAACAAAAATGTTACATTGTTTCATTTAGTTGACTATATCCATAAAATAATGTAAGGAAATTTATATTTTATTAAAACTTTCATGGAAAATGATCAATGAATTCAAGTGTTTGGACGGAACAATTTATATTATCTTCTTTTCCATGCAATCTATTAGATGAGATTCCATGAAGGTGTGTAGAATCGTTTTATATATGGAAACTATATCTTCATTATCAGCATAAATTTCAAATTGTTATTCAATTTATAGGGTAGCAACATAATGTTTAATGTTTCTATTAAAAAGTGTTTCTTATTCATCATTGATAACAATGCTTTCATCTATATAAAGAAAACTATTGCACAAGTCATAAAGAGAAATAATAACAATTACTTCTTGCATATTTCTTAATTGTTATGTTTTTTTTTTTATTCCATTTTCCTTTTAACATTATTTCCATTTTCATTGAATTAGATAGAGATTTAGGTATTGTTGTTTCTTCTTAGTATATATTTGTATAAACATTTATGATTGTTTCAATTAAACCAATTTGAATTTTCTTGTAACCAAGTTGTCATATCAATGCAAAAGTCATTCTTGGTGAAATTAGCCTTTCTTCCAAAGGCATCAACTTCTTCATATATTCTAATTACTTATTACAATAGATATGTAACAACGATGCATAAGTATGAAATTTCTCATTGGAAATGGAGTTTTCACATTCTTTTCATATTTTCTCATTGAGTGAAAGGATATTTGATGCTTCGTGGATAGTCAAAGAAGAAGTTTTCACATTCTTTTCATATTTTCTCATTGAGTGAAAGGATATTTGATGCTTCGTGGATAGTCAAAGAAGAAAACATAGATATGATATTAGTATTGATGCCATGCATGTATTTTTGAAAGTGCATGTGTTCACACATAATACACACATGACTTGGTGTGTATTCAATTGTTTCTAGATACACCACTATTTCTTTCAATTATTTTCCATGTTTTTGTTTTCTTTCACATCCAAATGATCTATAAATCATCATGGATATTTCAATAGAATAGTTTGTAACAATGTATCTCACAAATTATTGCAATATGTTATTATGTAGTGCTTATATCTTAGATTTTCTAGATTTATTATTACAAGCTTAGTGCACAATATATTGATTTTTTTTTTTAAATGAAATATGGAAGGAAATAACACACCATCCACAAAATGAACACAATATGTACCTTAGGAAAAACCAATATAGGAAAAACCTACCTAGAAGGTGAGGCCTATATTTTTCTCTTTTCTTATTAGTTATGAAATGCAAACATAAAGAAAGGGGTGCTCATCTTGGATTTTCCATGGAAACTATGGATTAAATGGCCACTATAAGATCTTTTACTTCCTTTGTTATACTTCAATATCTCTCTTTTCAATGATCTTTTGTACTATGGAAAAAGGAACAATATAATAAGAATGAAACCCTTTCCTTTGTTGGTTTCCTAGTATTTAACATAGGATAATAACTGTCTAGGGTTAGGGTTAGGGTATTTCATGCCTCAAACCCTAGTTAATGTTGAGGTTTTGGACACTCTATAATTTTATTGAAATTACACATGTGACTAGCTCCAAATGTGTGAGTAATGGAAGATAATAGGGCATCCACTCAGTACCATGGTGCTCAATAGGATAGGTCAACTTACAAGAGACATAACTTTGACATACAAACTTCGATTGAGTTCATATTCAATGTTAACATGATATAATTTTTAACACCAAAATTGGCCATTTAAGACTTCAAATAGGCTCTAGATCAAGTCCTAGACCACAAATCACCAAACAAATTATGTCCCACTAAAATGGCCCCTATATGATAGTAGCCCCAATTTTTCCACCTAGAAAGTACCAAAACATATGACAAATTATATAATGATCCATTCCAAATCATGCCTCCCCATTCAAAGAGGATTCCCCCCCCTAATATATTTTACTAAAGAAGATTATTTTTTGTTTCCTCTACCTTCTCCCTAGAGTTCCATTTCTCTTTCCTAGAATTTTTCTTTCAACAAAACTATTAGAGTTCATGTTGTCTTTATCTAGTTATTCTAGACTTATTATGAAAAACTGTATATTCTACTAATTTTTCCTGAGTTGTTGGTGATAATTCTTCTATGGTAGGTAAGAATTTCTGATTAGTTTCTTAATCTAACATGGAAAGCTCATAAAGTTTGAGATTCTTTACATTCACTACTGAGCAAATGCACATATATGATGGTATACTAAACCTATAGGCATTATCTCCCAACTCTCCAAGAATTCAAAATAACTGCACTGCAGAGCCTTGATCTTATTAACATGACCTTGTATCATTTCTTTGTTTATATGTAACCAAACTGTGTCTCCCACCTTAAATGTTTTCTTGATCCTAAGATGATCATGCTATGATCATGCTAGGCCTTGTACTTTTCCTATGACTTCCTTAATGTATATTATACTTGCAAATGGATTTGTTTGATCTTATTGATGAATTTCTCAACCTTTAATGCTTCTCTTGTGGTGTATTTCCTCACTCCTTACTATCCATATAAAACATCTACGGGTGAAGGTGGAAAATACCCAAAGAAAGTTTCAAAGGGGGACTTACCTATAGAACTATGGATTATCATGTGTTAATAGTGCTGAATTTATATCCATTTTTCATCCGATGTCCTTGGATTATTTTGATTGTAACCCCTCAAAAGATGAACCAATTTCCTATTAACTACTTATGTCTGCCCAACTATCTATGAATGAAAATATATAGATCTATTCAAATTGGTGTCCATCTTATCCCAAAGTGTAGTTTAAAATGCCATGATAAATATAGTATCTCTATATAAGATGATGCTCCTTAGTATCCCAATGCACACCTAGACCTTTTCAAAGAACATGTTCACTTCCTCTTATCCCTAAATGGCATTTTTTAAGGAATGAAAATGCACATCTTCGTAAACTTTTTAACAATGCAACCAATATTCATGCACCTTCCTTGTTTGTATAAAATCACCCACAAAATACATGGAGGTTATTTTCCAATGTTTAGAAGGTATATGCAAGGGATGACATAAACCTTACTTTCTATTACTAGGCTTGTTGGTACAATGAAGTATCCATTTTCTAATAAATTGAAATACATATCCTTATATTGTAGGATAGTAAACATACTTCCATAAGTTAATAATAGTATTTCAAACACCAAAATTCCTTGCAACTATGGAGGTGTGAGCATTTCAATAAGACACAATCTTTCAACTTTAGGAACATAGAGCTTGTCTAGCGTTAGAGAAACCCATCTTAGAGATGATAGTCTACCTTAATTTCACCTTAGTCTACATGAACTTGTCCTTGTGGCTATTTAAACACCTCTTTCAAGTCCTCACCTTCTATGTAAGCCTCTTTGTATACATCATGGATGAAAGGCTCCATGTGCACAAGAGTTCCCAAAGTTGTGATCTTGGATGTGGGCGGCCTAGAAAGAATGTATATGAACTTATTAGTGTTTCCCTTTTTATATTTGATGATTAGATGAAGTTTCTATAAAAAAAAAACCCATCAAATTGTAGTGTTTGGATTGCTAAATCTTACTCTAGGATTACAAATAATATAGTGTTTGGTGATCAAAGGGGATAATGGTATTATTTCACATTAGACAATGCTTCCACTTATTAACATCTTCAACTCAAACATAGAGCTCTATGTCATATGCAGGGTAGTTCATGACTCCATACTGAAACATTTTATAACGATAATATACTAGCTTACCTTCCTACATCAAGACTACTCCCATAGCATATAAACTTGCATCCATATCCACTTTGAAGGGATTTTGCAAATCAATAAATGTCATAACTAATACTTGACTAATACTTAATTTCAACACATCGAGAGCCTTCTGTCTATTATTTTTCCATTGGAAGCTCTTACTATTGTCTAATGTGGCATGAAGTGGTGGAGTCACATTTGAAAAGGATGTTATAAAATTTTATAGCTATTATGATGCCATGAAAATGCTCCTAATTTCAGTGACATTAGTACGACTTTTCACGTGAGAATGGCCTCCATCTTTGCAAGATCTATATTTAGTTTCCCTCCACGAATCACATACCCTAAATAAGTGAATTCAACTGCTGAGCAAATTCAAATTTCTTAATGATTTTTCAAAGTCTCTAACACCTACATAAGATGTGAGATACCCTCTTCCTAGGTAGAGATATCAGCAAATATACCATGTAAGTACACTATTAAAAATTAATCTATAAAGGGTTGCAATACATAATTCATCAAAATCATAAATGTAGCTAGGTGTTGTTCCAATTGTATTCTTCTTTAACTCATACCTGGTGGTATATTTATTTGAGATTGAACTTGGTATCAATTCTTGAGATTTATATTATTCAAATATCTATAGACAATAAACATTCTGCAAGCCTCATCCTTCTTGGGAACTATGATGACAATTGACCCAAAAGGTGAGGTGCTTGGTTGAATTACTCCCTGCTCCAATAGTTTTTGGAACTATTTGTTCACTCCATCTTCTTTCAATATGGACTATCAATGTATCCTAAAATTTGGAAATGGGGAGTCAAGAAACAATTGTACCTCCTACTCCCATTCCCTCTTAGGTGGTAACCCTTTATGATCCTAGAACACTTATTAAATGCCTACAAAATATCCTCCAAAGGAAATTTTTAGTTTATCAGTACACCCTTCCAGAGATGCTTTAGCTTTTACCAACCCATATCTTGGTTGATTCTCTCTTAAGAAGAGTAATAAAAACTTCCCACTGTAACTAATCAAAATTTTGGCTTGGATATAACTTACCATAGATATCTTAGATCTACCTTTGCATGCATGGATGATGAAGGATTTTCGATCCTTTATTAGGTAGTATTGGTTTTTTCTCCTCGTGAATATTGCATCCCTCATATATATGTAGGGACTTCCAAACACTAAATCACACACATCAAGTGGTACTCCATATACATCAACATCATCAATATAGTTTCAACTTATATAAAATTTGATCTTACACTACTTGGTGAACCTGATCCTTGCATCCTTATTTACCCATCCAAATCGATATGGGTGAGGATGGTCATAAACATCAAATCCAAGCTTACTGACCAAATCTTCTTCTATGAGGTTGACCAATGAACCAAATAATAGATCATCCACCTTTGTATTATTTACCTAGATCTTAAGATGGAAGAGTTTAGTCACCTCCTTCTCTTCCTTGGGATGGAAGCTACAAAAATTCGCCTCATTTGGGATTGTGGCACGTACATAATTTTTTCATCTACATCTAATTCCTTGGGATGGAAGCTACAAATATTCACCTCCATCTCGATTGTGGTGTACAAATTTCCTATCCCAATTATTGATGGTCTATTGGATGAACTTCATGGAGCCAATTTTTTCACTAAACTTAATCTTGATTTTGGCTACCACTAGATCATGATGAACGAGGAAAACATCCCTAATATATTTTTTCATACACATGAAGGTCATTATAACTTTATAGTGATGCTTTTTGTCCTTTGCAATGCTCCATTAACCTTCCATATCCTCATGAACGAGATATTTTGACCATTCCTCTACAAATTCTTTTTAGTATTCTTTGATGATATTTTGATATACAATAAAACATGGGACTACCACATTAAGAAAATTTATAGAGCCACCTAACTTTTAAAATACCACAAACTATTTGTAAAATGCTCCAAATGTGATTTTGGGGATTTAGAGGTTGAATACTTAGGTCACATTGTAAGACAAGATGGAGTAGTTGAATACTTAGGTCACATTGTAAGACAAGAGGGATTTAGAGGTTGAATACATAGGTCACATTGTGATCCCAAGAAAGTAGTTGCTATGAAAGATTGGACTCATCCCAAAATCCCAAATAGATTGCATGGATTCTTGGGAATTACAGGGTACTACAAGAATTTTGTGAAAAGTTATGGAAAAATTGTAGCTCCTTTAACCCCCCTACTAAAAAATAATACATTTACTTGGAATGATGTTGCATATCAAGCCTTCTCAGCTTTAAAAGATGCAATGTGCCCAACTCGAGTACACGATTTTCCATAGTTTAATCTAAATTTTTTCTTAGAATGTGATGCCTTGGACAAATATATTAGAGTAGGACTAATGCAAGAAGGGCACCCTTTAGCATTGACAAATACGTAGTTATGTGAATGAAATTTGGGTAAATCGGAAAATAAGAAAGAGATGATAGCCATTACGCATGTCGTTGTTAAGAACCAAATATCAAGAAAGCATAGAAAATCTTCAGAATAAGTATTCAACGCCTTGAAAAAGAAATAATTTCAGATAATAAGCCTCTTTGAGGGGAAAACCTCCTTATACACCACATAAATTTCCAAATACAAGATGACTCCAAATGAAAAGGTCTCCTTGGTATATATAAGACACTAGGAGGTACAATTACAACTAATGGACCCAAGCCGACATAAATAAAATAGCATTACAAATGTAATATATGCCTCAATTAAGGGGTAATGTGCCACTATTTAGGGCTTAACATGCCCCTCCCATTCAGACAAGTGTTGTTCGCAACACTTGAGTAATTATGGATGCTTCTGTATAAAAGAATGATCTTCCCAAGTGGAATCTTCAACATGTAGTTTCCTCCACTTAATGAGATACTCTAAAATGGATCTATTCCTTAGTTGGAGAATTTTTGTGTCAGTGATATCTTTAGGCTCCAATATGATTTTTCCTTCCTCGTCAAGTTATGGAAATATAGTTTGAACTGGGATATTGTCACCTATAACCTTCTTTAAGCATGAAAGATGGAAAACTAGGTGTACGCGTGAAGATGCAGGCAACTCCAATTTGTATGTCATAGTACCAATCTTTTGCAACACCTTATAAGGGCCATAGTACTTTGGTGATAATTTATTATCCTTCTTGGATTTATTGAGGGACATCTGTTTATATGGTTGTAGTCTTAAACACACCCAATCCCCTACTTCAAAACTTATTTCACCACGATGTTGATCTTCTTGTTGCTTCATGCAATTTTGTGCCATGGTCGGGTTGTCCTTTAAGATTTGGAGAACTTGTTTTTGATGCTCGATGTGATATTCCAGTGCTTGAACCTTAGATTTTTATTTTAGAGAATAAGTGATGGAAGGAGGGTGGTATCCATAGAGTAGCATAAATGGTGTCATTTTTGTTGCAGTATGAAAGGAAGTGTTATACCACCATTCTGCCAAGGGTAACCATTTGAACCATTGTGTTTGTTTATAAGAGACAAAGCAACGAAGGCAGGCTTCCAGAAATTTGTTCACTATGATTCTCAGTTTGTCCATCAGATTAAGGATTATAGGATGAGCTATGAGTCAATTGAGTACCCAAACAAGAAAATAATTATGTCTAAAAATGTCCAGTGAAGATGGGATCTTTGTCACTTACAATAATATTTGGGCTTCCATGTAGCTTTTGAACTGTCTCCATGAATGTTGTGGAAACTGTACTTGCTTTGAAGGGATGAGAGAGTACAAAAAAGTGTGTGTACTTCATCAGTCTATCGAAAATCACCATGATGACACTCTTTCCTTCAGAATTCGGTAACCTTGTGATGAAATCCATGGAAACCTCCTCCCAATGCTGACTTGGGATGGCTAATGGTTGTAAAAGACCCGGGGTCTTAATTGTTTCCACCTTATTTTTTTGGAAAACCAAACATTCTTCCACAAACCTTTGAACATCAGTTTTAAGGCCATCCAAAAAAAATTCTTTCTTGAACCTATGGTAGGTTTTCAAAAATCCCAAGTGCCCTCTTATCAGAGAGGTGTGCAATTCCAATAATAACTTTTGTTTGAGTTGGGAGTTCTTACATAAATATAAACGATCTTTGTACCATAGTGAATCATTTTTCCATGTAAATGTATCTTATGCACTGGAATGTTGTTGCAACCTTTGAATTAGAGTCCACATGTTTTCGTCATTCTTCCATTCATCCCTCGCTTATATTATCCAATCGGGTTGGATGATCGAGATAGCATAGAGAAAGACCTCAATATCTTCATCCTTTCTTGAGAGTGCATCTGCCACAACATTTTTCTTCCCTTTTTTATAGGTGATTTCAAAATCATAACCCAATATCTTGGTCACCCATTTTTGTTGTTCTTCTGAAGATAGTCTTTGTTCCAAGTATTTAAGACTATCATAATCAGTTTTGACCTTGAAGTGCCTACCTATTAGGTAAGGGCATCATTTCTTCAATGCATGTAGTATTGCCATCATTTCCTTCTCATAAATGGGTTTGTGTAAGTCCTTTCCCTTGAGTGTCTTACTTTCAAAAGAAAGGGGCCTTCCTTCTTGCATTAGAACAACACCAATTCCATTTCCCAAGGCATCACATTCCACAATAAAGGTTTTTGTGAAGTCTGGTGTGGTCAAGATAGGAGCTTTGCACATTGCTTCTTTAAGTTTTTCAAAATCTTGAGTTGCCTCTGGATTCCATGAAAATGCATCCTTATTTTTTAATGTCATTAAAGGTGTTGTTATTCTTCCATAGTTCCAAACAAACTTGTCGTAGTAACCTGTCAAACCCAAAAATCCTCTAATATTCTTCAACATTTTGGGAATCGGCCAATCCATCATGGCCTTAATATTGTTAGGGTCTACCTTGACACCTTCATGAGATACAATATGACCCAAATACTCTACCTCCTTCACCCCAAAGAAAAATTTGGATGATTTGGAATATAGTTGTTGCCCCTTTAGTAGTTGTAGCACCTTGTCAACATGTCGCACATGATCCTCCCAAGACTTTCTATAGATTAGTATATCATCAAAAAATGCTAACACAAATTTTGGAAGGAAGGGCTTGAAAATGGAATTCATCAACCCTTGGAATGTGGAAGGTCCATTTGTAAGGAAAAAAGGCATGACCAAAAATTCATAATGGCCTTCATGAGTTCAGAATGTTGCTTTTGGGATATATTCTTCCTTCATTCTAATCTGATGATATCCTGAACGAAGATCCAACTGTGTGAAATAGATTGCTCCATGTAGTTCATCTAACAATTCATCAATGATGGGAATGAGAAGCTTATCTTTAATAGTGATCTTATTGATCTCTCTATAATCTGGACACATATGCCATGAGCCATATTTCTTGAGTACCATTACCACCGGTGCAGAGTAAGAACTTTGGCTAGGTCTAATAATGCCAACTTCTAACATTTCTTCAACGATACGCTCAATTTCACTCTTCTAGGAATAAGGGTATCTGTAAGGCCTGATGTTAGGAGGAACACTCCCAAGAATTAGGTGAATACCATGATCATGATTTCGAGTGGGTGGAAGACCTTTGGGAATATATTCAAATACTTCAGAATGCTTATCAATGATCCCTTGGAGATCTAGGGGAATAGATGGCTTAGATGTTTGAACATCTAGTGAGCATAGTTGTGCAATTACACCCTGATGCCCCTTTTTCAATAATTTTTCCATGCCATTAGAGATTATCACCTTACTGGGATTCCCTGTGATACCCCTTAACTCAATTATTTTCCTTCCAATGAAAATTTCATGAAAAGTTCTTGAAAATTAAAAGACATTGTTCCTAATGGTTGTAACCATTGGATTCCTAGTACGGCATCAACACCACCCATGGGTATATAAATAATTGGACTATTCATTACATATTCCCCCATAGTAAGATTGATCTTATTGCATTTTCCTGAGAAATTGACAGTTCCTCCATCTGCAATCATTACTTGAAACTCTGGCACTAGATATACAAAGAAATTGAGAGCTTTGGTTAATTTATAGTGAATGAAATTATGAGTACTACCAGAATTAATTAGGACTATAACCTTTTTCTTTTTGATATATCCTTCTATCTTGAGGGTTTGAGGAGTGCTAATTCCAGCCAATGCATTACATGATATCGTGGGAGTCAACTCTTCAGAAGAAATCACTTCTACATTTCCATCTTGAGATGGTTCTTGTTCTTGTTCTTGTTCTTCTTCATCTTCGCAATATATCTAGAATATTTTCTTCTCACCACACTTATGTCCCTTACTATACTTGTTATCAATTAAAGCATAATCCTTTTGCTTTTCTTTCCTCCAATTGTTGAGGTGTCAACCTTATATTTTGAGGTGTTTTATAAGAAGGAGCATTATTCTCTCGATAGATGTTAGGAGTGGTCCTTCTAGTACCCATAACCATATTTTTACTTTCAAAATTTCTTGCCACCCTGAATGCATTCTCCAATGATTTGGGTTCCCAAAGGCGAACCTCATGTTGAATGTTATCCTTTAAAGTTCCTATGAATACATCAATCAGATGCTCATCTGGAATATTTGTTACCTTTATATTCAATCTTTGGAAGTTCTCAATGCACTCTGCAACTGAACCCCTTTGCTTGAGATTTATCAATTGGATAAAGAAGGTATTTCTCTTTCTATCCTCATAGTGTGCTATCATTTCTTCCATGAAAATTGTCCAAGTGACGAGTTATTTGCGAGAACAAAGCCATAGATACCACAAAAATTGATTGTGTTCTAAATATAAAGAAGAAATTCGTACCTTTTGTGTGTGTGGCACATCATGTAGATCAAATAATTTCTCCATCTAAAGTATCCATGTGATTGTGTCCTTACAATCAAACATACTCATATCGATCTTAGGAAAGTGGTTGGTCCTCAACCCAAAGTTGGAGTTTCTCCATTCTTGATTCATCTTCCTTGTGTCCTCATCATGAATTTCATGGGACACATTTTCACTTTCAGGTGTCCTCTGTATTAGGAAATTTTTCAATCCTTCCATGATCTCACTTTTTAAACCACCCATCATCCCTTGTACTTCATATTTTTTTACTGCATTCTTTTGTAAATCATTTATGTCCCTACGCATTTCTTCACCTTCATAAAGAGTCCAAGTAGGATTGTCTGGAGGATTATTTAGTGTATAAGTTCCCTTTTTTGGTGGCATGTTGGCCAAGTATCACTTTTAAACCTTGATTTCGAGGTGGTTCTGCTAGACGATCTTTCTTCTGTTGTATCTCCAAAATTTCGGCCCTTCTGGGTATGAAAATTCAGTTTTTGTAGTTCTCTGATATTTCTTCTCTGCAATGCCATAGGTATTATGAAAATTGGATGTTTCAAGTGGAAGTTAGTAACTTCCCTACATCTTACTGATTGGTTTCCCTTCCAGGAGAGCGTACTTGTAAAGTGTGTCATGATCACAATATTTGATATTTGATTCTGAAACTTGTACCATAAATACTAAGGACTGTACACTATCAAATGAAACTGGTCTCACTTAAATTGGATACTCACTGAAGAAGATATCACTGTTTTACCCGGAATACCTGTTTGACACTAGTTAATATGACTAGTCAGATACCCTATCTTGCACATGGTGTATCTACAAAAGTAAGATGACCCAGAAGCTGAAATTTTTATCACATATACCTTGATAATTTATATGAATATCCTCTAGATTCCAGGGTTTGAAAAGTTACAGAAACAATTTCATAGCGAAAATGTTGCGATGACTAAATTCAAGATGATTCTAGAACCCTATATTACACAGGCTATATCTCTGAAAGTATAAGGAATCAGGAGCTGAAATTTGAACCCAACGTACCTTTATTTGTATAATAAATATCCTCCAAGGGGCTCCTTCTGAAACATCGTAGAAAAAAAATTATATTGAAAATTACAAGGTTTCTCAGATGTAGCAGCGAAACCCCAAGACCTTGAGCTCTGATACCAAATGTTAAGAACCAAATATCAAGATAGCATTGAAAAACCTCGGAATAAGTACTCAATGTTTTCAAAAAGAAATAATTGCAGATAATAAGCATCCTCAATGGGGAAACCTCCTTATACACCACATAAATTTCCAAATACAAGATGATTCCAAATGAAAAGGTCTCCTTGATATATATATATATATATAGGAGACTAGGAGGCACAATTACAACTAATGGACCCGAGACGACATAAATAAAATAACATTACTAATGTAATATGCCCCAATTAAGGGGTAACGTGCCACTATTTAGGGCTTAATAGTCGTAGAGACTGGGAATCCATTCCTCATTATATAATTCTTCTAGATCAACTTACCATCATAGTCTAAAGTACTTCATTGCACAAAGGTTATCATCAACGGAACAACATAAGTGGGCCTCCAAGCTACTAGCGTATGACTATTATATTGTCTATAATAAAGGTAAAGAAAATGTGGTAGATAATTCCCTATATCATTAATTTTAGGAATATGGATCCCTTTTCTCCTTATATTTACCTGTTCCAAGCTAGATTGAGGAATCCCATCAATAACGGTTGGAAAATGATTCTATCATTCAACTCATCCATATGATTTAAGAGTATCTTAACCATCCTAAGGGGAATACATGGTAGATAGAAACATTGTGATATAAAGGATGCATTTATTTAGTATACAATTCTTCCTTAAAACAAATAACCTTCAAGGAATTTCATTCATCACCTACATTAAGACACTTGGGATTTCATGAAATATATGAATGAACTAAGTAATGATTCTTTTGGGAGGTGATGAAAACTCATATACAATATTTTGTGGCATCATGTGGCACCTACCCACAGGGTATTCACCTAATGAACCTGCGATATAACACCTGAGTTCATGGGATATTAAATAATATCCCTAATTTCACTATATATCTTGATACATACCTCCAAAAATTCCTCTATTCAACCCCCCGCCCAATACATCTTGCCAATAAAAGAAACCCCTATTTTTACTAGATATCCCTTTTCATACCCCCCAATACCTATAAACCCCTCGTTAACCTACATCCCCCCTAATACCTACAATATATTGACTTTATTTTTCACAATTTAAAAACCCCCTTTATGAATGAACGTGATAAGATATTGGTCAACAAGGTGAAGCCCATGTGCACCTACCAAAGAAACAAAGGAGAGGCCATAAAGACACCAAGGGCACTGCAACCTCTATTAATCACAACATGTATATGGGACACCATCACCATAGATTTTATAGTGGGACTTCCAAGGGTAGTAAAAAAATATCCATTCATGGTGGCAGTCATCCATATCACCAAATATGGTCAATTTTATTCCCTACCACATCCATTTATCCCTTGCTTAGTTTACCAAGTATTTCTTGAATAGATTTTTAAATTACATGGTATGCCCACTTCCATTTTATTAGATTGGGATCCTAACCTCACTACCAAATTTTGACAAGAACTATTTAAACTATTTAAACTTCAAGGAATTTCATTCATCACCTACATTAAGACACTCGGGATTTCATGAAATATATGAATGAACTAAGTAATCATTATTTTGGGAGGTGATGGAAACTCATATATAAGATTTTGTGGCATCATGTCACACCTACCCATAGGGTATTCACATAATGAACATGTGATATGACACCCGAGTTCATGGGATACTAAAGAATATCCCTAATTTCACTAGATATCTTGATACATACCTCCAAAAATTCTTTTGTTGAACCCCCTTCCCAATACATCTTGCCAATAAAATAAACCCCTATTTTTACTAGATATCCCTTTTCATACCCCCCAATATCTATAAACCCCTTGATACCCTACATCCCCCCCCCAATACTTACAATATATTGACTTTTTTTTCACAATTAAAAAACCCCCTTTATGAATGAACGTGATAAGATACTGGTCAAAAAGGTGAAGCCCATGTGAACCTACCAAAGAAACAAAGGAGAGGCCATTAAGACACCAATGACACTACAACCTCTATCAATCACAACACGTATATGGGACAACATCTCCATAGATTTTATAGTGGGACTTCCAAGGGTAGTAAAAATATATCCGATCATGGTGGCAGTCATCCATATCACCAAATATGCTCAATTTTATTCCATACCACATCCATTTACCCCTTCCTTAGTTTCCCAATTCTTTCTTGACTAGATTTTTAAATTGCATGGTGTGCCCACTTACATTGTCTTAGATTGGGATCCTAACCTCACTAGAAAATGTTGGAAAGAACTATTTAAACTATTGGGTACCTAACTAAAAATGATCACTGCATATCACCCTCAAACAAACCTGTTTGAGATGCTTCACCTATGAAAAACCAAAACAATGGGAACAATGGATTCCTCTCACAGAATGGTAGTACAATACCTCTTATGATGGAGATACCAAAATGACCCAATATGTAGTAGTTTATATCCAAAAACCATTACCAACCAATTTGTATTTCCCATCTTCTTCCAAGATTCAAGTGGTGGATCACACATTGCACACTAGAGAAGACATTCTCTGCATACTAAAGGAAAATTCGGTTATGCCTCAAAATAAAATGAAGTAACAAGCATACTAGCATCACTAAGAATGGTATTTTGAAACATTGGGTCTGGTGTTTATTCGACTTCAACCATACAAACAAACAAAAAAAGCATAAGAAATTACCACCCAAGTTCTATGGATCCTATGAGATTATCTAGCGCATTGGAAAAGTGGCTTACAAACTAGCTCTTCCAACTCACTCCAAGATTCATCTAGTATTCCATATATCTTGCCTAGAAAAGGTCATAGGATCGAAGTGAAAGGTGCAAGATAGCCTACCAAATCTTGATGAAGATTTATCTATTTGGCTTAAACCAACAACAATATTGGATACTAGAGAGAATCAATTGTGTCAATGCATGGTTAGTTAAGTATTTATCCAGTGGAAATACATGCTACTTGAAGATGCCACATGGAAAGTAGCCACAATCTTGCAACAATATCCTCACCTTCAACCTTTGAGGACAACACTTCTTTTGAAGAGGGAGGGCATGTTAGGGTCCTACCCTAACCTCCCTACTTTAGACTACATAGGAATTAGTTAATTATTGTATGCAAACAAACTATTTGAATAAGTCCCTTTATATATTAGTGGATAATTATTCAATGTAAATGGGTTCACTTTATAAGGCCCACTAGGTAGTTGGTACCCATCAGTGATGGGACCACAACTAGTTACGATTTTTCCTATGTAAAATCTTGTCATAGAGATAGGAGCATGTGGAATGTTTGTATTGTGTTGTGTATTTGGATCGCTTCTAAGAAAAAGTTCACCCCACGTTAAGAGGCAAGTGAACATTTTATTATTTGTTGCGTTATCAATATACATGGGCATTTTTACAGTTTCTATCTTATTATCTCTTATTTCTAGTTAATCTGCAATTATATTCTTTGTACACTTGGTTGTGTTACAATTTTCAAGGGTTAAGGAACACAACAAATTTAAAAGGACAATCCAAATGGGTTGAGTGGTTACCTCTAGTACAATTGTGGTATAATACAACTTATATTAGTGCCACTCCAACGACTCCTTTAACACTATCTATGGCCAAAATATTCCCTCAATACTATCTAGTTACCAAGAGTATCTAAGGTGCAAGATGTAGAAAAACCCTCACATCTTGAGCCAACATTCTCCACACTCTCAAGGTTAATTTGGTAATGACCCAAAATTGGATGAAGTAGAAAGATGATTAGCATCATTCCAAATGCCAATTTGAAGAAGGGGATTAGGTGTTCCTCCACATGTATCCTTATAAGAAGACCTCCCTCAAATACAATCACCATAGAAAGCTTGTTCCCAATTTTTATGGCCCTTATAAGGTCCTCGGACATATTGGACGAAAGGCTTATAAATTGGAGATTCCTAGCCACTCCCAAACTCATCCAACCTTATATGTCTCTTGCTTAAAGAAAGTGCTTGGATCTAATTATAATATATTCAAATTAGTCTTCCAAAACTGAACGAAGAAGTTTCCATTTGGTTGTACAGCCTGAGGTCATTCTTGACAAAAAAACCAACATCTCCACTATTGCACTATACAAGAGGTCATGATGAAGTGGAAGGATACATAGCTTAAGGATGCCACATGGGAACTAGCATAGATCCTTCGACAATTTCATCATCTCAAACCTCGAGGACGATGCTTCTTTATAAGGGGGGGATATGTTAGGGTCCTACCCTAATCCCCTTAAGTAGATAGTTATGTTGTTATATATTGAGGTCATATCTGCTAAATAAGGCCCATGTAGTAGATATAGTGTGGAAGTAATAATTGTAACAAGGCTTACTAGAAGGTTCCAAGTACTAGAACTTTCCTTCGCTAGAAAACTCCTAGGAGGTTAGACAAAAGGTATATAAGGAAGTAGAAGCAAGGTAATAATATGCCTTATGAAGCATATTATAAGTGGACCTCTCAACTAGAGGTTGCCCCCTGGAAGAGAAAAGTGAATATTGATTTCATCAATAATAAAGGTATTACTAATTATGGTATTTTGGTTCTCCTATAATTAATCATTAATGCTATATTTTTTTATTTTTTATCTAAATCTTTATATAATCTACTATTTTTCCAGAATCTTCTATTTTTCTTATTAAAAAAACTACATAAAAAATCTTTGAATCTTTATATATGTAATAATGATGGTTATAACATAAATATATGTTAACTAGACATAAAAGATGAATATAGGTGAATATTTGTTTTTGAGAGATTTACACATTTTTTTAGAAAGGAATGGCTATGTTACTTCACCAACTAACCAACCTACAACATCTAAATTATTATTATATCATTAATATTCCTACTACAATTACAACTTATTATTTACTTAATATTATATCATTAATGTTCCTACTACAATTACAACTTATTATTTATTGTACATTACTTTTTTTTTCATTTTACTTTTGATTTTTTTTTTTTAATTTTTTTTTGTTAATGTGATATTTGATGTTTATTTGGTTTAATACTCCATAACATCTTCACTCCATAACAACACCTTTTCTCTCACAAAGACGTGAGACATTATGGTGGAGGTTTTCTTAGGTGCTTATTACGTCCTTGGTAGCCTTGGTAGGTTCAATGTTAGGATCATTGATTACAAAAACGGTTATTTTTTAATGGGTTAAAAGCAACAATTATTTGAAATCTTGATATAAATATATTTTAATCATTTCTTACTGTTTTAAAAATAATCATTTTTTTTATGGCTAGTAAATAACTTAAAATTTTTAGAAAAATAAATTGTAAATAAATTTCATATATTTTCAAATTTAATTAGATATTTTATTTTTTCATCCTTTTACATATAATTAGCTAAATGATTTTTTTAGGAAGATATGTTGTAACTCTTCCTTTTAACCATTCAAACTAAACCTAAATGACCAAATGTTTGGAAGGAATTAGTTGCACTCTCAAATACTTAAGTGAGAGTGAAATTGTTGTATCTTGTGAACTCCATATAATGGAGGGGTATACCCCTTGGGTGCATCTGTCATGTGCATCTTCTTGCCTTTCCATTACACCACATGTTCATATGCAAGCAATTTATATAGTTTTTAAAAAATTAGATATTTATATTTTTGAATTTGATGTATAATTTTTGTTTTCCAAGAAAAAAAATCTCAATTTCTATTCCATTATAAAATAAAATTACATGTTTTGGTCCTCCAAGTAGGGATGATTTTAGGGGCTAAATTTTGCTCATGGGCTAATTTTCTATGGTTTTTCCCAAAAACATATTGGCTATTCTTAAAATGATTCTACCTTGAAATTCGCCAAAAGTTTATACAAACTACATAAAATCCTTAGAAATTTGAATATTTTTACAAAAATATAACCAAACATTTATAGTTGTCATATGAAGAATTAGTAAGATTCGCCAAGATTTCCACAATTTAAAATAAATTTCCATCCTTAAAAAATCATCCGTACCTCAAAACATGGTACAAATAAAAACAAGCAACATATTACACTTACAATATTAAAATTACATAATTATTGTACACATGGTTTTTCATTTCCCCCCTTCTTTTTTAACTTCTTTTCACCTAATACAAAGAAAAATCAGACTAACTTGTAATTAACTTTTTTTTTACCTAAGATTAAAATCAAAATTTAAATTAACTTATTAACTTGTAAATCCAAAAGATTGAAATCAAAATTCATAGAAATATCCATCTAAATGGACTTTAATTACAATGATTTCCCATGTAAAGAAAATACCTTTATTCATTTCTTCTACTCCATCACCGAGAAAAAAAAGGTGGATTCCGCAATCAACACAATCGATTAGCAATTTATTCATTTTAATCAATACCGATATTTAATTATTTACCTAACTCATTTTATTTTTGATAAATATCATTATTCAAATTCAATTCCTCGAATATCATAATTCAAGCTCAATTTCTCGAAAAGAAATCCAATTCTTTGAATTTAATTTGATCACTTTATTCCTTGAAAAATATGCTCTACATGTTCGTACATGAAACTTTACATGTTTGTGCATCACCCTTTTGATACTCTTAATAAAGGCAAAGACAAACGAAACCATAACTGCGATGAGGTTTGAAATCCATGTGACCTATGATGGCATCAAATATATCATTATATGAGTATGAAAAAATGATGTTCCTATGAGCATGTGATCAACCTCATCTGTATAAAAATATTGGTAGTCATAATCATAAAAATAGGAAAAGCCAATGAAAGTGGAGCTAAAGTTCTAATTTTAATAATAATAATTATCTTTCCACTCTAACAAAGTGGACCTTTCGAGCTGGCTATATTGACGTAGAATAATGGGGAGTAATTTTTTCTTTTGAGTTATTTTTTTGGCAGGTTTTTAGATGGTGTTATTTTAAATTTTAGGAATTCTGGTTAATTTTTTGAGTATTTGGATTGGTTTAAAACGAAGCAAAATCTTAAAATCAGATATTAAAATACATGAAATTTTGATCAATATAAAACTCAAACTAATCCTGAAGATACGACTAAATTCAACAGTTTTTTTAAACGGAAAAACGAATCTATTTTCTCCCCGAAAATTATTGCCAAAAAAATTGGTAAAATAACAAAATAGGTTACAAATAGCTGACGGGCAGTTGAAATCAGCGTAGTGCGGACCAGATGGAATCCAGTAACAGTAACGGAATTTCGAACAAATGTATCAGGAAAAAAATCATCGTTTAGCTTACTGCCTCTCTTTCACTCGTTTAGGGAGTATGCTAGTGTTATATAACTAGCACGGTTACTCAAAACCGTGGCTGATGAATGCCTAAAGGCGCGGACAGAAAATGAAAATCACAGTTAGAAAATGAAATGTATAACCAGAAAATGAGCATTTACAGCCAGCATAGTCAGCGTGCTAAATCCAAAGTTTAATCATTTAAACGTGGCAATCATATAGTGCTACAGTGATTTCTTAATATGATTAGGTAAATGTTAAAAGGTAAACAGGAAACGGATGCATTCAAAAATACAAGGAAGTTTTGAAGAGGAAATCACATTCATTGATTTGGGAGAACAACTAAGAATATGTCAACATCTTCAATTGTTAGCCATCACATCAATTGTTAGCCATCACAGATTAGAATTTAAGATTAAAAGGTGATTAATTGTACTCATGGTTAATAGTTATACACCTTTCCACTTAAAAATATTGGTAGTCATAATCATAAAAATAGAAAAACCCGAGGGGCGGTTGGAATCAGCGTAGTGGTTGAAATCAGCGTAGTGCGCGCCAGATGGAAGCCCAGGTTCAACTCCCGTCGATTGCGTGTTAGTTGCCTCATTGTACCAGTCCTAATCGAGGCTGGGGCTGTGGTATTGCTGAGATCAGGGCTTCCCGTTGCTGATTCCCGCTTGAACCAAAACAAATAGAATTTATGCTGCAAATACCTTTGCTGGAAAGGCCAACGAAACCGAGAAGTTTATAGTGGCCTATCTAGGAGCTTCACAACAAATAACAATCCTTTTTGACGATGGAAAGATGGAAAACTGTAGGGAAATTGTTGAAAATGAATTAAAGAGTTAATATGGAACTGGAAAGCACAAAAAAACGGAGCAGAAAGAAAACATTATTTCATTATATCCGCCAGAGAATGCTCGGAAGTATTACGCATCACATTGTTCGTCCGCAAATGCGTGCGCATCTAAATGCTAAAACGAAGGAAACAAGACCTGCGAAGAACACTTGCTCGAAGGCAGTACATGGCATGAAATAAAATTAGAAGCAGAGGAATCCACACACAAATAAATCTGAAACAGCTGCTCGTTTCCGGATTCGTCTGTGTTACAGTCAATTCCCGCTGAGTATCCTGTAGCCGCTTGTATTGCATCCTGGATGCTACTCAAACTGTA
>ML791049.1:126770-147235 GCA_009831015.1 Picea engelmannii
AAGCTACATTTTCTCATAATGCAACATTGGAATGCTATTCTAATCATACTTCAACATTCGAATACTTTTGCCTTTTAAACATGCTCCCATTTTCTTGCATTGAAATTTGGCAGGGACTACGCTGCTTCGCTGCCCTTGTTTTAAATCAATTTGAATGCTTAAAAACTCAATCAAAATTCTAAATTGATAATTTAAAAACAAATAATTAAATCACCTATCCAAAAAATAACTTAGAAGAAAGATTGCTCTCAAATTAAACCACTCCAAACGTATATACTATATACTCAGAACGTTGGCTGCTTGCAAATTTCAATGTTCAGATTCCTCCACTCTTTATCTAAGGAAATCCGATTACGCCACCTCCGCATTTATCCGGTGAGATGTCTTTGTCTCTGTAATAGTTCATCTTTCGGTGAGCCGCTTTCTGTTTACAATTGAATCTGTTTGAAATTATCAGGAAAATTTGAATACATCCAGTAATTCAGTTCAGTTCCGTAATCGAAGGAATTACAGTAGGCCAATTCAGTTCCGTTGATTAAAGAATTAGATTCATCATTTAGTTCAGGAATTAAGCCACTTGAGTGCGGTTTTTCCAGTTGGCCGACAAATTGTCAAGGCGTTGAGTACTTATTATGAGGTTTTTCTATGCTATATTGATATTTAGTTCTTAACATATGGTATCAGAGATCAAGGTCTTGGTGTTTCACTACTACATCTGAGACACCTTGGAATTTTCGCTATAATTGCAATCAACCATGCTGTGTAAAACTCGAGCTCATCCCTAATGATGCAATCGAATAACCATAATGCATATAGTGGATTGATTTTCTATAGTCATCCCGGTTGCAATAACCATTTGGCCCCAAAAAAACTCATAGTTACAGTGACCATTTATTCATGGCATAGGAACACCACACATACAAATGCATTATGTGCGAACATCATTAAACAATTGCAACCAATGCCGAGCTAACATCCAAATAATCTTTAGTGCTAAAAGACAGTGATTGTGTATCAACCAATCAACCAATTATATGATGAGCCTATACTTGGACTGTAGTAACAATCAAGAACCGATTTAACATGTTGTGGAAACCACACATAGCCACGCATTGACATGAATCGAAACTGTGAATTTCTCAATTAAAACAATAATGAGTTATCAAACACAAGGAGAGCGAATGTGTATTTTGAACTGTCCAATTGACAATGCAGGGTTTATCCATTGTAATAACATAGGCAATGACTAGATACCAAAACCAACACGATTGTAACATAACAAATTTGGCAAGTCTGTACTCAATTCGGTCGATAATACATACCAATCAACAATAACCAATAGTAAACCCGACAGGCCTCGAAGGTCTTCTCTATCAACCCTCAGACTGGAGGAGTTAAGGGTTTTCTCTGTGGCCAACATAGGGAGACCAAAGCTGACTCTTCTTTATGGTGAAAACCTCCGAGACCAACTGTATATACACAGAGAACACCACAACTTACTCCATGGACAGGGTGACGAAAAACTATGACAGGAGAGGCTATAACAGAGGAGTGAGGCTCCATTTTGGCCTAGTAATGATACTTAACATACGCAGGGTATAACCCTCATGGCTCTCTAGTCAAACAAACACAACGTTGCGGTGCAAACAGGGACGAGAAAGAGAAATGTAACCCACTGCGCGACCAGTAAAGGTGACAACAATCCAATGCCCAAGTGAACAAAACGCAGTGACGCGGAGTGCTTCCAACCATTAAACCCCATAAAAGCCAAAGACTAGATAAAATGATATGAAAGAATGAGGACATCCAGCCACCCAAAACTAAACAAAACCCTCCATCCAAACCAGAAAGGAAGATAGAGAGCCCTTATGGATGTTAATACTTAGGATGACCAATAACATTGTGACTCCAAACATTAGTGCAGAGAAAACCATCAACACTCCATTTCAAAATCACAATTTTACACAGTTGAAATAATTAAGGAAAGCACAAACCAATACACTTAAGCCAATATCCATTTCATAACCAAAGTAGACTCATGGATGGAAAAATAATAGACATACCTGTGATCAAACACCTTAAAATTCGAGTTGGCCGAGCGGTTCCTCTGTGCTAAGAAATCGGAGCATAACCACACCAACAAGGTTGAACAATAGCCCAACTAGGGTGGAGACCAACAGAAAGAGTAAGGGTGACATGCAATAAATGCATGTCACCTCCACCCACAATCAATTAAGTCATTAGTACAAGCCATCCATTAACCATCAACCATTCATTTAAACCATGCGTTGGAATCTGCATCTATTACTTGTCAAATGCGCCACCCACATCATACCTTCCATTTCCAACTTGACCATATTACATATCAACTACATAATCCAATAAACCATGTATCGAATCATCACCAATAGCGCGATCCACATCAACTTATGCCATAACATAATCACCACGCATATCAACTATATAAGTCAAAAAAATCACATAGCTATTAACTTAATAGCTAGGATAACAACAACTCATTAAAAATCAATGCATGTAGTATAGTATATAGCAAGGTTTTAGTTTCTTCCATTTGCTTTTGTATTGCCTTTTGCCTTTTTCCAATTGCTTGTGTATGTTATTTCTAACATGTTTATTATGCATGTCTCCTAGTAATAGATCCGACAACAGATAACAGTGATAACAAGGATAACATAGGCCGTTGTGAAATAAAACTTGAACCTAGAGTAGCATGAAAACCACAGAACATGCCTTATCCATCGCCAATAAAACAGATTATATCACCATGTATGTAGTGTCGAACAATAACACAACATTAAATAAGCACCAGACATGATCTTGAATCTACAAGGGGGTCCCACCTACTAGTATTATTTATCTTATATAATAATAGGCTTTAACAACACTTTGTGGGCAAAACTTCATTGCGATTTTAATCGTCAACAAGGAGTTGGTAAATCTCTGTAACGTATTTGTAACCATATTGTAACTATATATTTCATATTAATATCTAGAACACATCATTTTGTTGTGTGGTGTGTTGTGGCGATTTTAATCTTTTACAGAAACCAGTTTTGTTAAAGAAGCTACGATGGTGTTTGGGTTCTCTTGGCTTGCATAAAAGGTGATGAATTAATTTGGGCATGATATATCGGGTAAATTGTTGTCAAGGTGGATATTGTTGAACCTACAAACTAATTTCTCATGCAAGTGCATGCACACCGTATCAACTAAAAATGGAATTTGCATGCATGCACAATACACTGAGCAGTTTGTGTAACTAGTGGATATGGTTTGTTTAACCGTATTTAACATATCCTATATATGTATCATACTTGTAGAGGTGTTGGGAAGCAATGTAGTACAACGTAGTGTGTGGGATGAGAGTGAGAGGATAGTTGTAAACCTTTGTTTGGCTATTGTAATTCTCCTTTTAATAATAACTATATTGATTATCATTTCCCTGTGGTTTTTTCTCTTGTCCACATAAATAATGTATTCACTATATGATTGTTATTCTCAATTTTTTGCTTATCATTAATCTTGTTGAATTTATGTTTTTGCTGCCCAACACTTTTTCTAATTTTCCATAAAGGAAATCCTACTAAATAATCTTAACCAAATTGCAATTTTTAATTGATTTTATCATTAAATGACTTCAATACCTTTAAATGCATTCCATCCATTTACAATATTTAGGATCGAAATTCTTTTAAAAGTTGAAACAAAAAATGACACTTTTTCATTATTTTGAACTCCCATAGAAATCACTCAATAACCCATTTAAATTAAGGAGTGAATAAATGTGAATAAATAAATATGTTTAAAATGGTTGATAAAGGAAAACCTACATTTTTTATTTAAACATTTTTGGATTAGTTATAAAGCAAAACATACTTTAAAATTGTTTAAATGTAATTATTTAATTTTAAAAAGAAACGGAATGGCAGCTTAATCCCTGTTAAGTAAATTTGGAAATAAAGATGATAGTTAACACCCTATAATTATTCATAATGATTACTTTGAGACATAAATAATATGCTAACAAATGTGCTAGTTTCATAATCTTAAAAGAAATCAGCTTCTTAAAAGAATTTGACATAGACTCACAAGGGATGAGAACTCCATGATGACAGATAATTTATAGATTTGTCAAAACCAGTACTGGACAAAATATCTTACCATGATTTTACTTTAATGTAGCTACCCTATAATTTTGGGATTAACCTTAATTTCCTTCTAGTTAAGCTAAATAAACCAAATACAAATCTTATTTAAAAAATAAAAAATAAAAATAAACATTTCACATTAATTAATTAATTATATATATATATATATATATATATATATATATATTTTAATGGGTTAACAAATATATAATATAAATTTTAATTTATATAATATTTTAATATGTTCAGACATGACACCTCTAAAACATCAACATCATTATTCATTTCTTCTTTTATATTGGGAAATGTAAATTTTAAAAAATATTTTTAATGTGGAGGTGTAATACGTGCTATATATGTTGTACAACTAATTAGAATATGTTGTTATTGATTATGCAATTAATTTTAAATACTGAAATATGTCAAGGCAACAATAAGACTTGAAATATATTAACCAATTAGAGATGAGGAAAATAAATATTTTTACTATATCAAAAAATATATATTTATTTTCTTGAGTTAAACATTACATTTTATAAACAAATTTAAAATATAAAGCAAATTAATGTCAAATTAATAGCAAACTCATCACTATAGTTCTGCTTTGGTAGAGACTAATCTGTTTTTTTTTTCTTAATTATAAAATTTAAAACAGAAAAGATTTATTGTAACAATTTACAAATGGAATTGAATAACATTATACAACAATGGAGAATTGAGTATGATTGAGAGTGATATTAAAACTTCAGCAACAGGTCCATCAAAAGCTGTTCCTATACTTTGATCAATAAAAAAAACAGAGATGATTAATTTTATTTGGGTTATAAAATTCAGTTGGTGTTGTTTAAAACATTGAATTTTTTGAACTTTTTCACTGTACTTGGGTGAAACAAATCTTTGTGAAATTCTCATTTTCTATTGTTTAAATTGCATTTTTAAATGCATACATGGATTTGGATAATTCCACGATATTTAAGAACACATAGAACTTAATTATCCAAATTTGAATGATTAAGTCTGTATAATTCAAGTACCCTAAAAGTTTTTCTAATTTTTTTTCAAAATACTGAATTTATTTATACCTCGATTATTTCACCACACACATAAACTATACTAATTGAAATAGTGATTTGTCTATCCATATTAAGAAAGTGTCCCAGAATATCACGGAATCGACTCTGATGGAGACGACCACCTGATCATACGTTTTTATTATAGAAGTTACTTATAGAAAAAATCATCTTTGACCTGTAAATTACTATATTGCTTCGTTTTATTTGATGCAAAACGACGCCCAATGTAAACCGTCTCATTATTTCTCTCGATGCTCGAGTACCTATGGTTCAACTTATACAAAATGGCAGAATCAATCTACAGTGTTCCTGTAGATTGAATTGTTGCTAAAACTTTAAGATATATATCCCACATGCATATATTATTGTAAATTTGAAAAATTGGTGAAAGGGTTTCTCAATATTTTTTGATTAAAGGTTTATGTGTTGTAATTTGATATCACTCAGAACATAAATAAATTTTGAACGTTAATATATTTTCAACTAACAATTCTATATCATATGCTACATCCCAAAAATGAACAAATCTAGGCTAACATATAGCTTAGTCCCTGTCCTTTGTTACTAGGGATGCTTTTGTTAGTTTGAAGAGTATGAAAGAGTGCTTTAAATTTAACAACAACAAAAAAATTGGAACTATATATATCTTTACCAATAATATAATATTTAGGGATGTTTTTGTTAGTTTGAAGAGTATGAAAGAGTGCTTTAAATTTAACAACAACAAAAGAATTGGAACTATATATATCTTTACCAAAAATATAATATGTTCTCAAATAGTTTTCACATTACCGTTATTGCTACAAAGATATTAATCATAGATTTTCTTCAATACATTTGTCATGATGTGATGCATAAACAATAGTATGTTGTTACAACATAATCATCTAAGATGAACTATACATTGGTATTTGTGTGTCATACTTTTATAATTTTTTGCATCACAATGCATGAGAAATAGTATGTTGTTACAACATAATTATCTAAGATGACCTATACATATATACATACATTAGTATTTGTATGTCATATTTTTATAATTTAAAAAAATATATATAATTATTCATACATTTAATGAATATCTCTTTCATAATAGAACAAACCATGAAAAAAAACATAAAATAAACTATACATTAGTATTTGTGTGTCATACTTTTATAACTATTTTAAAAAATATAATCATCCATACATCTCATGAATGCCTCTTTCATAATATAACAAACCATATAGTCCTCCATACATGTAATGAATGTCTCTTTCATAATATAACAAACCATATAGTCCTCCATACATGTAATGAATGTCTCTTTCATAATATAACAAACCATGAAAGAAAACAACACAATGTAAGAATGTATTCCCCTAGATAGTGAGGTTGAAGTCATATAAGAATGACATCTTGAACTCATATTTTTAAGATAGCTCTTTTGATTCAAAATTATATATATATATATATATATATAATGTTGGTATCATGTTCTAATAGATGGAATATTGAATTTTATCAATTATAAGAAGTGGAAAACTGAATCAATAAGTGGATCATTTATATTTTTTCAAGTTCTTATGTCGCAATGAGTTTGAATATTCAATTTTGTTAATCAATGAATCAGATTATATATATGTGTGTGTGTGTGTCAATTATATAATCATGTCGTTAGAAGTTTGTCCATAAATTGTTGCACCTCAAATCGAAAGAAAATCATGCTTATGTTCATTTTATTTTTATTTTGGAATTCAATTATGAAGAAGTAATCTACCACTTCTTTAAATCGTTAAATATTTGTACACAATTTTTTTTTGAGATATGAGAATATATGTTTATAGTACTGACTACAAATTAAAGGATGTTTTGTAAACAATGAATCTATTATATCTTCAAAAATACTAGCTTTGGTTTTATTTGAATCATTTTTTCTACTTTCTTGAAATGCATTTCACAATGGATCCTAAATATTTTAAATGCTTCTAAATGTGACAAATAATGTAAGAGACCCAAGTTGTTGAATCATTACATACACATTTTTTCACTTATTTTCAAGATAATCAAGTTAAGTTCCTATGCTTTTGAGAGAATGATATGCAATAAAAAATTATAATAATTTATCAAGGTTGGTTTTGTAATGGATGTATTTCACCTCTGATTTCCTTCCTTTCAACCATCCTTTAGGGACAAAAGTCCAAGCACAATGCTAATATTGATTTATAACAATGTGGATTACTTTGAAGAAAATGTTTGAAATGTGTGTTGCAAATTTTTAAGTAGAAAGTGAAAGCTCCTATTAGACTAATCACAATGTGGATTGTTTTGAAGAAAATGTTTGAAATGTGTGTTGCAAATTATTCAGTAGAAAGCGAAAGCTCCCATTGGACTATCTATTGGTAAAAAAAATGTTACATTGTTTCATTTAATTGACTATATCCATAAAATAATGTATGGAAATTTATGTTTTATTAAAACTTTTATGGAAAATGATCAATGAATTCAAGTGTTTGGACGGAACAATTTATATTATCTTCTTGTCTATGCAATCTATTAGATGAAATTCTATGAAGGTGTGTAGAATCGTTTTATATATGGGAACTATATCTTCATTATCAGCATAAATTTCAAATTGTTATTCAATTTATAGGGTAGCAACATAATGTTTAATGTTTCTATTAAAAAGTGTTTCTTATTCATCATTGATAAAAATGCTTTCATTTATATAAAGAAAACTATTGCACAAGTCATAAAGAGAAATAATAACAATTATTTCTTGCATATTTCTTAATAGTTATGCTTTTTTTTATTCCATTTTCCTTTTAACATTATTTCCATTTTCATTGAATCAGATAGAGATTTAGGTATTGTTGTTTCTTCTTAATCTATATTTATATAAACATTTATGATTGTTTCAATCAAACCAATTTGAATTTTCTTGTAACCAAGTTGTCATATCAATGCAAAAGTCATTCTTGGTGAAATTGGCCTTTCTTCCAAAGGCACCAAATTCTTCATATATTCTAATTACTTATTAGAATAGATATGTAACAACGATGCATAAGTATGAAATTTCTCAATAGAAATGGAGTGTTCACATTCTTTTCATATTTTCTCATTGAGTGAAAGGGTGAAAGGATATTTGATGCTTCGTGGATATTCAAAGAAGAAAACATGGATATGATATTAGTATTGATGCCATGCATGTATTTTTGAAAGTGCATGTGTTCACACATATTACACACATGACTTGGTGTGTATTCAATTGTTTCTAGATACACCACTATTTCTTTCAATTATTTTGCATGTTTTTGTTTTCTTTCACATCCAAATGATCTATAAATCATCATGGATATTTCAATAGAATAGTTCGTAACAATATATCTCACAAATGATTGCAATATGTTATTATGTAGTGCTTATATCTTAGATTTTCTAGATTTATTATTACAAGCTTAGTGCACAATATATTGATTTTTTTTTTAAATGAAATAAGGAAGGAAATAACACACCATCCACAAAATGAACACAATATGTACCTTACAAAAAACCAATATAGGAAAAACCTACCTAGAAGGTGAGGCCTATACTTTTCTCTTTTCTTATTAGTTATGAAATGAAAATATAAATAAAGGGGTGTTCATATTGGATTTTCCATGGAAACTATGGCTTAAATGGCCACTATAAGATCTTTTACTTCCTCTGTTATACTTCAATATCTCTCTTTTCAATGATCTTTTGTACTATGGAAAAAGGAACAATATAATAAGAATGGAACCCTTTTCTTTATTGGTTTCCTAGTTTTTAACATAGGATAATAACTGCCTAGGGTTAGGGTTAGGGTATTTCATGCCTCAAACCCTAGTTAATGTTGAGGTTTTGGACACTCTATAATTTTATTGAAATTACACATGTGACTAGCTCCAAATGTGTAAGTAATGGAAGATAATAGGGCATCCACTCAGTACCATGGTGCTCAATAGGATAGGTCAACTTACAAGAGACATAACTTTCACATACAAACTTCGATTGAGTTCATATTCAGTGTTAAGAGGATAGAATTTTTAACACCAAAGTTGGTCATTTAAGACTTCAAATAGGCTCTAGATCAAGTCCTAGACCACAAATTACCAAACAAATTATTTTCCACTAAAATGGCCCCTATATACTAGTGGCCCCAACTTTTCCACCTAGAAAGTACCAAAACAGATGACAAATTATATAATGATCCATTCCAAATCATGCCTCCCCATTCAAAGAGGATTCCCCCCCCCCCAATATATTTTACTAAAGAAGATTATTTTTTGTTTCCTCTACCTTCTCCCTAGAGTTCCATTTCTTTTTTCCTAGAATCTTTCTTTCAACAAAATTATTAGAGTTCATGTTGTCCTTATCTAGTTATTCTAGACTTATTATGAAAAACTGTATATTCTACTAATTTTTCCTGAGTTGTTGGTGATAATTATTCTATGGTAGGTAAGAACTTCTGATTAGTTTCCTAGTCTAACATGGAAAGCTCATAAAGTTTGATATTCTTTACATTCACTACTGAGCAAATGCACATATATGATGGTATACTAAACCTATAGGCATTATCTCCCAACTCTCCAAGAATTCAAAATAACTGCATTGTAGAGCCTTGATCTTATTAACATGACCTTGTATCATTTCTTTGTTTATATGTAACCAAACTGTGTCTCCCACCTTAAATGTTTTCTTGATCCTAAGATGATCATGCTAGGCCTTGTACTTTTCCTATGACTTCCTTAATGTATATTATACTTGCAAATGGATTTTTTTGATCTTATTGATGAATTTCTCAACCTTTAATGCTTCTCTTGTGGTGTATTTCCTCACTCCTTACTATCCATATAAAACATCTACGGGTGAAGGTGGAAAATACCTAAAGAAAGTTTCAAAGGGGGACTTACCTATAGAACTATGGATTGTCATGTGATAAGAGTGTTGAATTTATATCCATTTTTCATCCGACGTCCTTGGATTATTTTGATTGTAACCCCTCAAAAGATGAACCTATTTCCTATTAACTACTTATGTCTGCCCAACTATCTATGAATGAAAATATATAGATCTATTCAAATTGGTGTCCATCTTATCCCAAAGAGTAGTTTAAAATGCCATGATAAATATAGTATCTCTATATAAGATGATGCTCCTTAGTATCCCAATGTACACCTAGACCATTTCAAAGAGCATGTTCACTTCCTCTTATCCCTAAATGGCATTTTTTAAGGCATGAAAATGCACATCTTCGTAAACTTTTTAACTATGCAAACCAATATTCATGCAACTTCCTTGTTTGTATAAAATCACCCACAAAATACATGGAGGTTATTTTCCAATGTTTAGAAGGTATATGCAAGGGATGGCATAAACCTTACTTTCTATTACTAGGCTTGTTGGTACAATGAAGTATCCATTTTCTAATAAATTGAAATACATATCCTTATATTGTAGGATAGTAAACATACTTCGATAAGTTAATAATAGTATTTCAAACACCAAAATTCCTTGCAACTATGGAGGTGTGATCATTTCAATAAGACACAATCTTTCAACTTTAGGAACATCGAGCTTGTCTAGCGTTAGAGAAACCCATCCTAGAGATGATAGTCTACCTTAATTTCACCTTAGTCTACATGAACTTGTCCTTGTAGCTATTTAAACACCTCTTTCAGGTCCTCACCTTCTATTTAAGCCTCTTTGTATACATCATGGGTGAAAGGCTCCATGTGCACAAGAGTTACCAAAGTTGTGATATTGGATGTGGGCGGCCTAGAAAGAATATATATGAACTTATTAGTGTTTCCCCTTTTATATTTGATGATTAGATGAAGTTTCTATAAAAAAAAAACATCAAATTGTAGTGTTTGGATTGCTAAATCTTACTCTAGGATTACAAATAATATAGTGTTTTGTGATCAAAGGGGATAATGGTATTCTTTCATATTAGACAATGCTTCCACTTATTAACATCTTCAACCCAAACATAGAGCTCTATGTCATATGCAGGGTAGTTCATGATTCCATACTGCAACATTTTATAATGATAATATACTATCTTACCTTCCTACATCAAGACTACTCCCATAACATATAAAATTGCATCCATATCCACTTTGAAGGGATTTTGCAAATCAATAAATGTCATAACTAATACTTCATTTCAACACATCGAGAGCCTTCTGTCTATTATTTTTCCATTGGAAGCTCTTACTATTGTCTAATGTGGCATGGAGTGGTGGAGTCACATTTGAAAAGGATGTTATAAAATTTTATAGCTATTATGATGCCATGGAAATGCTCCTAATTTCAATGACATTAGTACGATTTTTCACGTGAGAATGGCCTCCATCTTTGCAAGATCTATATTTAGTTTCCCTCCACAAATCACATACCCTAAATAAGTGAATTCAACTACTGAGCAAATTCAAATTTCTTAATGATTTTTCAAAGTCTCTAATAGCTACATAAGATGTGAGATACCCTCTTCCTAGGTAGAGATATAAGCAAATATACCATGTAAGTACACTATTAAAAATTAATCTATAAAAGGTTGCAATACATAATTCATCAAAATCATAAATGTAGCTAATTCATTACTCAAAGAGAAGGGAATTACCACCCATTCGTATAGACCTTTCCTTGCCTTGGAGGTGTTATTCCAATTGTATTCTTCTTTAACGCATACCTGGTGGTATAATTATTTGAGATTGAACTTGGTATAAATTCTTGAGATTTATATTATTCAAATATCTATAGACAATAAACATTCTGTAAGCCTCATCCTTCTTGGGAACTATGATGACAATTGACCCAAAAGGTGAGGTGCTTGGTCGAATTACTCCCTGCTCCAATAGTTTTTGGAACTATTTGTTCACTCCATCTGCTTTCAATATGGACTATCTATGTATCCTAAAATTTGGAAATGGGGAGTCAAGAAACAATTGTATCTCCTACTCCCATTCCCTCTTAGGTGGTAACCCTTTATGATCCTAGAACACTTATTAAATGCTTACAAAATATCCTCCAAAGGAATTTTTTAGTTTATTAGTACACCCTTCCAGAGATGCTTTAGCTTTTACCAACGCATATCTTGGTTGATTCTCTCTTAAGAAGAGTAATAAAAACTTCCCACTATAACTGATCAAATTTTTGGCTTGGATAGAACTTACCATAGATATCTTAGATCTACCTTTGCATGCATGGATGATGAAGGATTTTCGATCCTTTATTAGGTAGTATTGGTTTTTTCTCCTCGTGATTATTGCATCCCTCATATATATGTAGGGATTTCCAAACACTAAATCACACACATCAAGTGGTAGTCCATCTACCTCAACATCATCAATATAGTTTCAACTTATATAAAATTTGATCTTACACTACTTGGTGAACCTGATCCTTGCATCCTTATATACCCATCCAAATCGATATGGGTGAGGATGGTCATAAACATCAAATCCAAGATTACTAACCAAATATTATTCTATGAGGTTGACCAATGAACCAAAAAATAGATCATCCACCTTTGTATTATTGACCTAGATCTTAAGATGGAAGAGTTTAGTCAGCTCCTTCTCTTCCTTGGGATGGAAGCTACAAAAATTTGCCTCCTTTTGGATTGTGGAATGTACATAATTTTTTCATCTACATCTAATTCCTTGGGATGGAAGCTACAAATATTCACCTCCATCTCGATTGTGGTGTACAAATTTCCTATCCCAATTATTGATGATCTATTGGACGAACTTCATGGAGCCAATTTTTTCACTAAACTTAATCTTGATTTTGGCTACCACTAGATCAGGACGAGTGAGGAAAACATCCCTAATATATTTTTTCATACACATGAAGATCATTATAACTTTATAGTGATGCCTTTTGTCCTTTGCAATGCTCCATTAACCTTCCATATCCTCATGAACGAGATATTTTGACCATTCCTCTACAAATGTTTTTTAGTATTCTTGGATGATATTTTGATATACAATAAAACATGGGACTACCACATTAAGAAAATTTATAGAGCCACCTAACTCTTAAAATACCACAAACTATTTGTAAACTGCTCCAAATGTGATTTTGGGGATTTATAGGTTAAATACTTAGGTCAAATTGTAAGACAAGAGGGAGTAGTTGAATACTTAGGTCACATTGTAAGACAAGAGGGATTTAGAGGTTGAATACATAGGTCACATTGTGATCAAAAGAAAGTAGTTGCTATGAAAGATTGGACTCATCTCAAAATCCCAAATAGATTGCATGGATTCTTGGGAATTACAGGGTACTACAAGAATTTTTTGAAAAGTTATGGAAAAGTTGTAGCTCCTTTAACCCCCCTACTAAAAAATAATACCTTTACTTGGAATAATGTTGCATATCAAGCCTTCTCAGCTTTAAAAGATGCAATGTGCACAACTCAAGTACTTTCCATATTTTAATCTAAATGTTGTCTTAGAATGTGATGCCTTGGACAAATATATTAGAGTAGTACTAATGTAAGAAGGGCACCATTTATCATTGACAAATACGTAGTTATGTGAATGCAATTTGGGTAAATTGACAAATAAGAAAGAGATGATGGCCATTACGCATGTCGTTGTTAAGAACCAAATATCAAGAAAGCATAGAAAATCCTCAGAATAAGTATTCAACACCTTGGAAAAGAAATAATTTTAGATAATAAGCCTCTTTGAGGGGGAAACCTCCTTATACACCACATAAATTTCCAAATACAAGATGATTCCAAATGAAAAAGTCTCCTTGGTATATATAGGACACTAGGAGGTACAATTACAACTAATGGACCCAAGCCGACATAAATAAAATAACATTACAAATGTAATATATGCCCCAATTAAGGGGTAATGTGCCACTATTTAGGGCTTAACATGCCCCTCCCCTTCGAACAAGTGTTGTCCACAACGCTTGAGTAATTATGGATGCTTCTGTATAAAAGAATGATCTTCCCAAGTGGAATCTTCAACATGTAGTTTCCTCCACTTAATGAGATACTCTGAAATGGATCTATTCTTTAGTTGGATAATTCTTGTGTCAGTGATATCTTTAGGCTCCTATATGAATTTTTCTTCCTCGTCCAGTTATGGAAATATAGTTTGAACTAGGATCTTGTCACCTTTAACATTTTTTAAGCATGAAACATGGAAAACTGGGTGTACGCGTGAAGATGCAGACAACTCCAATTTGTATGTCATAGTACCAATCTTTTGCAACACCTTATAAGGGTCATAGTACTTTGGTGATAATTTATTATCCTTCTTGGATTTATTGAGGGACATCTGTTTATATGGTTGTAGTCTTAAAAACACCCAATCCCCTACTTCAAAACTTATTTCACTACGATGTTGATCTTCTTGTTGTTTCATGTGATTTTGTGCCATGGTCGGGTTGTCCTTTAAGATTTGGAGAACTTGTTTTTGATGCTCGATGTGATATTCCAGTGCTTGAACCTTAGATTTTTATTTTAGATAAGAAGTGATGGAAGGAGGGTGGTATCCATAGAGTACCATAAATGGTGTCATTTTTGTTGCAGTATGAAAGGAAGTGTTATACCACCATTCTGCCAAGGGTAACCATTTGAACCATTGTGTTTGTTTATAAGAGACAAAGCAACGAAGGTAGCCTTCCAGAAATTTGTTCACTATCTCGGTTTGTCCATCAGATTGAGGATTATAGGATGAGCTAGGAGCCAATTGAGTACCCAAACAAGAAAATAACTATGTCCAAAAATGTCCAGTGAAGATGGGATCTTTGTCACTTACAATAATATTTGGGCTTCCATGTATCTTTTGAACTGTCTCCATTAATGCTATGGCAACTATACTTGCTTTGAAGGGATGAGAGAGTACACAAAAGTGTGTGTACTTCGTCAGTCTATCGAAAATCACCATGATGACACACTTTCCTTCAGAATTCAGTAACCTTGTGATGAAATCCATGGAAACCTCCTCCCAACGCTGACTTGGGATGGCTAATGGTTGTAAAAGACCTGGGGTCTTAATTGTTTCCACCTTATTTTTTTGGAAAACCAAACATTCTTCCACAAACCTTTGAACATCAATTTTAAGGCCATCCCAAAAAAATTCATTCTTGAACCTATGGTAGGTTTTCAAAAATCCCAAGTGCCCTCCTATCAGAGAGGTGTGCAATTCCAATAATAACTTTTGTTTGAGTTGGGAGTTCTTACATAAATATAAACGATCTTTGTACCATAGTGAATCATTTTTCCATGTAAATGTATCTTATGCATTGGAATGTTGTTGCAACCTTTGAATTAGAGTCCACGTGTTTTTTTCATTCTTCCATTCATCCCTCGCTTATATTATCCAATCGGGTTGGATGATTGAGATAGCATAGAGATAGACCTCAACATCTTCATCCTTTCTTAAGAGTGCATCCGCCACAACATTTTTCTTCCCTTTTTTATAGGTGATTTCAAAATCATAACCCAATATCTTGGTCACCCATTTTTGTTGTTCTTCTGAAGATAGTCTTTGTTCCAAGTATTTAAGACTATCATAATCAGTTTTGACCTTGAAGTGCCTACCTAGTAGGTAAGGGCATCATTTCTTCAATGCATGTAGTATTGCCATCATTTCCTTTTCATAAATGGGTTTGTGTAAGTCCTTTCCCTTGAGTGACTGTCTTTCAAAAGAAAGGGGCCTTCCTTCTTGCATTAGAACAACACCAATTCCATTTCCCAAGGCATCACATTCCACAATAAAGGTTTTTGTGAAATTTGGTGTGGTCAAGACAGGAGCTTTGCACATTGCCTCTTTAAGTTTTTCAAAATCTTGAGTTGCCTCTGGATTCCATGAAAATGCATCCTTATTATTTAATGTCGTTAAAGGTGTTGTTATTCTTCCATAGTTCCAAACAAACTTGTCGTAGTAACCTGTCAAACCGAAAAATCCTCTAATATTCTTCAATGTTTTGGGATTTGGCCAATCCATCATGGCCTTAATCTTGTTAGGGTCTACCTTGACACCTTTATGAGATACAATATGACCCAAATACTCTACCTCCTTCACCCTAAAGAAAAATTTGGATGATTTGGAATATAGTTGTTGCCCCTTTAGTAGTTGTAGCACCTTGTCAACATGTCGCACATGATCCTCCCAAGACTTTCTATAGATTAGTATATCATCAAAAAATAATAACATAAATTTTTGAAGGAAGGGCTTGAAAATGGAATTCATCAACCCTTGGAATGTGGAAGGTCCATTTGTAAGGACAAAATGCATGACCAAAAATTCATAATGGAATTCATGAGTTCAAAATGCTGCTTTTGGGATATATTCTTCCTTCATTCTAATCTAATGATATCCTGAATGAAGATCCAACTGTGTGAAATAGATTGCTCCATGTAGTTCATCTAACAATTCATCAATGAAGAGAATGAGAAGCTTATCTTTAATAGTGATCTTCTTGATCTCTCTATAATCTGGACATATACGCCATGAGCCATATTTCTTGAGTACCATTACCACCGGTGTAGAGTAAGAACTTTGGATAGGTATAATAATGCCAACTTCTAACATTTCTTCAATGATACGCTCAATTTCACTCTTCTGGGAATAAGGGTATCTGTAAGGCCTGAGGTTAGGAGGAACACTCCCAAGAATTAGGTGAATACCATGATCATGATTTTGAGTGGGTGGAAGACCTTTGGGAATATATTCAAATACTTCAGAATGCTTATCAATGATCCCTTGGAGATCTAGGGGAATAGATGGCTTAGATGTTTGAACATCTAGTGAGCATAGTTGTGCAATTACACCCTGATGCCCCTTTTTCAATAATTTTTCCATGCCATTAGAGCTTATCACCTTACTGGGATTCCTTGTGATACCCCTTAACTCAATTTATTTTCCTTCCAATGAAAATTTCATGAAAATTTCTTGAAAATTAAAAGCCATTGTTCCTAATGGTTGTAACCATTAGATTCCTAGTACGACATCAGCACCACCCATGGGTATAGAAATAATTGGACTATTCATTACATATTCCCCCATAGTAAGATTGATCTTATTGCATTTTCTTGAGAAATTGTCAGTTCCTCCATCTTCAATCATTACTTTAAACACTGGCACTAGATATACAAAGAAATTGAGAGATTTGGTTAATTTATAGTGAATGAAATTATGAGTACTACCAGAATTAATTAGGACTATAACCTTTTTCTTTTTGATATATCCTTCTATCTCGAGGGTTTGAGGAGTTCTAATTCCAGCCAATGCATTACATGATATTGTGGGAGTGAACTCTTCAGAAGAAATCACTTCTACATTTTCATCTTGAGATGGTTCTTGTTCTTGTTCTTGTTCTTCTTCATCTTTGCAGTATATCTAGAATATTTTCTTCTCACCACACTTATGTCCCTTACTATACTTGTTATCAATTAAAGCGTAATCCTTTTGCTTTTCTTTCCTCCAATTGTTGAGGTGTCAACCTTGTATTTTGAGGTGTTTTATAAGAAGGAGCATTATTTTCTCGATAGATGTTAGGAGTGGTCCTTCTAGTAGCCATAGCCATATTTTTACTTTCAACATTTCTTGCCACCCTGAATGCATTCTTCAATGATTTGGGTTCCCAAAGGCGAACCTCATGTTGAATGTTATCCTTTAAAGTTCCTATGAATACATCAATTAGGTGCTCATCTGGAATATTTGTTACCTTTATATTCAATCTTTTGGAAGTTCTCAATGCGCTCTACAACTGAACCCCTTTGCTAGAGATTTATCAATTGGATAAAGAAGGTATTACTCTTTCTATCCTCATAGTGTGCTATCATTTCTTCCATGAAAATTGTCCAAGTGATGAGTGATTTGTGAGAAAAAATCCATAGATACCACACAAATTGATTGTGTTCTAAATGTAAAGAAGAAATTCGTACCTTTTGTGTATGTGGCACATCATGTAGATCAAATAATTTCTCCATCTAAAGTATCCATGTGATTGTGTCCTTACAATCAAACATACTCATATCTATCTTAGGAAAGTGGTTGGTCCTCAACCCAAAGTTGGAGTTTCTCCATTCTCGATTCATCTTCCTTGTGTCCTCATCATGAATTTCATGGGATACATTTTCACTTTCAGATGTCCTCTCTATTAGGAAATTTTTCAATCCTTCCATGATCTCACTTTTTAAACCACCTATCATCCCTTGTACTTCATATTTTTTTACTGTATTCTTTTGTAAATCATTTATGTCCCTACACATTTCTTCAACTTCATAAAGAGTCCAAGTAGGATTGTCTGGAGGATTGTTTAGTGTAGAAGTTCCCTTTTTTGGTGGCATGTTGGCCAAGTATCACTTTTAAACCTTGATTTCAAGGTGGTTATTCTAAACAATCTTTCTCCTGTTGTATCTCCAAAATTTCGACCCTTCTGGGTATGAAAATTTAGTTTTTGTAGTTCTATGATATTTATTCTCTACAATGCCATAGGTATTATGAAAGTTGGATGTGCCAAGTGGAAGTTAGTAACTTCCCTACATCTTGCTGATTGTTTTCCCTTCCAGGAGAGCGTACTTGTAAAGCGTGTCATGATCACAATATTTGATATTTGATTCTGAAACTTGTACCATAAATACTAAGAACTATACACTATCAAATGCAACTGGTCTCACTTAAATTGGATACTCACTGAAGAAGATATCACTATTTTACCTGGAATACATGTTTGACACTAGTTAATATGACTAGTCAGATACCCTATCTTGCACATGGTGTATCTACAAAAGTAGGATGACCTAGAAGATGAAATTTTTATCACATATACCTTGATAATTTATATGAATATCCTCTAGATTTCATGGTTTGAAAAGTTACAGAAACAATTTCATAGCAAAAATGTTGCGATGACTAAATTCAAGATGATTCTAGAACCCTATATTACACAGGCTATATCTCTGAAAGTATAAGGAATCAGGAGCTGAAATTTGAACCCAACGTACCTTTATTTGTATAATAAATATCCTCCAAGGGGTTCCTTCTAAAACATCATAGAAAAAAAATTGTAGTGAAAATTCCAAGGTGTCTCAGATGTAGCAGCGAAACCCCAAGACCTTGAGCTCTGATACCAAATGTTAGTAACCAAATATCAAGATAACATAGAAAAACCTCAGAATAAGTATTCAATGTTTTCAGAAGAAATAATTTCAAATAATAAGCATCGTCAATGGGGAAACCTCCTTATACACCACATAAATTTCCAAATACAATATGATTCCAAATGAAAAGTTCTCCTTGATATATATATATATATATATATATATATATATATATATATATATATATATATATATATATATATATATGAGACTAGGAGGCACAATTACAACTAATGGACCCGAGACGACATAAATAAAATAACATTACCAATGTAATATGCCCCAATTAAGGGGTAACTTGCCACTATTTAGGGCTTAATAGTCATAGAGATTGGGAATCCATTCCTCATCAGAAAATTCTTCTAGATCAAATTACCATCATAGTCTAAAGTACTTCATTGCATAAAGGTTATCATCAACGGAACAACATAAGTGGGCCTCCAAGCTACTAGGGTATGACTATTATATTGTTTATAAGAAAGGTAAAGAAAATGTGGTAGATAATTCCCTATATCATTAATTTTAGGAATATGGATCCCTTTTCTCCTTATATTTACCTGTTCCAAGCTAGATTGAGGAATCCCATCAATAATGGTTGGAAAATGATTCTATCATTCAACTCATCCATATGATTTGAGAGTATCTCAACCATGCTAAGGGGAATACATGATAGCTAGAAACATTGTGATATAAAGGATGCATTTATTTAGTATACAATTCTTCCTTAAAACAAATAACCTTCAAGGAATTTCATTCATCACCTACATTAAGACACTTGGCATTTCATGAAATATATGAATGAACTAAGTAATGATTCTTTTGGGAGGTGATGAAAACTCATACAATATTTTGTGGCATCACGTGGCACCTAGCCACAGGGTATTTGATCCGGATTATTTTCGACACGAAATGAGATCGGAGATATAATAAAGAAATGCACAGAGATATCGCAGATATTCAATAATATAACATAAATGTATTGGAGATGCAACCATAAACACAGATATACAGTAATACACAATTTCTATTAATGAAAGAAATGTACAGAGACTGTAAAAATATAGAGTGAAAGACTCGCTAGA
>ML791049.1:155318-261089 GCA_009831015.1 Picea engelmannii
TTGTCCTCGATTAAAATCAAAATGTCGAAATGAATTGACTTTTAACATTGTTATGATATCTATTTTTATAGTATACCTGTGAAGGATCGAAGGGATTGCTAGTGTCACAATTAGAAGGATAGCGGCCATCGTTGTAATTTGGCCATAGACCATGAATCGAAAAATCCGACGGAGGCTTTCCTGTGCTTGGATAGCAGCAGCTAGCTGCTCTATCGCAATAGGATCCTGGCCACTGTTAAATCAATACAAAACATAAATTATTATTATTTATTTGGACGGTAGAAATTCAGATTCGAAAAAATACCGAATTTGATCTGTTTTTCAAGAGTAATTTTTCTATTAGAAATGCGATGGAATCCACCTGCTGAACCAAGTAAAAGAAATCGAAGTCCTGAGCTTGTACTGCCTCCAATTGCAGAGCGCCGCAGAAAAGGAATGTTATGCAAAGGGCACCTAAAATTTTAGGCGCAGATGATCTGAACAGGTTGGAATCCATGGTGGATGCTGATATCTCCTCCTATTGCTCTGTCTACAGACGGGTTATTGGGTTGCTAATGTCTAGACAGGATTAGTTGAGCATAAATGATTGAAACGCCGAGGAATATCCGTGAGAAGATTCCACTAAATGTGAACGCAAAACTGGAAAGACGTGTCTAGATGGGCGAGATTGTGACAGAATTCCGACAGCATTGATGTGTTGCATACACAGAAGGATGTGACGTCCATTGTTGGATAATGAGTCGTATTGTTGTCTCTGTAATAATTCATCTTTCGGTGAGCCGCTTTGTGTTTACAATTGAATCTGTTTGAAATTATCAGGAAATTTTGAATACATATCCGCATCTGCATATCCACTGCTCCTAATAGTTTAGTGGATCTTGATCGTCGCAGCTTGATGAGAGTATCGATCCATGTGATTCCATGAAACCTCTTCTCTGTCCGGCGATTGGCCTTTAATCAATGAAGGAATTCCGTTAGTTCTTGCAGTCGGGAGTTTAGAATCGAAGGAATTCCAGTAGGCCAATTCAGTTCCGTTGATTAAAGAACTGGGTTCATCATTTAGTTCAGGAATTAAGCCACTTGAGTGCGGTTCTTTCCAGTTGGCCGACAAATTGTCAACATTTTTTTTACAAATTCATGTTTTAAGTAATAAAAGAAGGTTGAATTTGTTAACATTTTTTAACAAATTCTCCTTTCCATTATAATAGTGAAGATGATTGGTTTAGTTTTTATTGTGTAATTTTAAGATTTTGAATATTGTAATATGGAATTGTAAATTAACTTTTATATTTTTTTAGCCTTATTTTTTTTTAATTAAATAAATGAAATTTAAAATCATATTTTGAGATCAATTACGAATTCATTTAATTTAATGGTGTTTTTAATTTTTTAAATATAAACATTGGAAATTTATTTATTTTAAAGAATTATGCATCCTATTTATAAATTTGTTTATTTTAAAGTATTTTAAGGTATTTAGTTATCTGTTTGTTGTGTTTTAAGGTTATTTTTCCTATCAATTTTTAATAAAAGTATAATGTTTCTTCCATGAAAAAGCTTTAAAATAAGAAAAGAATAAAATTATATATGTTTAATATTTTTTTTGAAGAAGAAAAATATATATATTGTTATATGTAAAAAACAAAATAGAGTGTCATATGTTTAGAAGTGTAGCTAGTACTGAACCCTAGCTGACATTACTATTATTTTTCATAAGAGGGTTTCTTCGGCTAAGAGAGAAGCTTTTTTTCCTTGATCTGTGGGAACTCTACCTCTTGTTTAAGATGATCTACAAAAACCCTAATGCATACAAGTTTAGAATTTTCTCCAATATTTTCACAAATATTATTGTTGGTTAAGTTTTGGTGCTTCTTGTATATGAGGATACCATGGTTCTTAGAGAATAGATCTAGATAATTTTCTTCAGTAGCATCACCTTCCCTCTATGTTCTCCATGAAGTTTTACTGGATGACAATTTTTATTTATAATAGTGGACATTAATTGATGGCTAATATAAGAAGCAAAGAGACAACCCAAGATAACTTGGTTGCCCCCCCCCCCACAAATATTTCTAGGTTTTTGTAGCTCCTTTATCCTTTTTTTTTCCAATGATGAGTCTTGAGGGGGCCATGGATGATGAGGTCCATCTCGTCAACTACTTTGTGAATGACCTATCAAAAGATGAAATATTATGCTCCCTCCCAAGCGTTGCCTTGCTAGTGGAGAGATTGTCCTTCTCGTAGGAAAGTGATGAGGTCACCTCACCAGATCTTAGTTTTAGGATGTGTAGAGTTTCCTCCAACTCACTTATCCATGGCACAGGGGAGTTTATGACTGAGGGCTCTTTGTTAGGATTAGGTAAATATAGAGCAAGTGCTGTGGAACCCCCTTATGACTACATGTCTTCAGCTGTACCTTTTGTGGAAGATCCACCTTCAATGTTAGCAGATAAACCAAGACAATTTGATCCTCCTACTTGTTTGAAGTCTCCAAATGCTAACCTTATTGACAAAATTGGAGCTCAAGGGTGAATATTGTATGTATACATGAAGGATGTGGTTTTTTTTCTTAATAGAGTCTTAGGTTAGAATATAACATTTTTTAGGGCAAAAAGAAGAAACGAAGGATTACCAAGAATGGTGGTGGGGAGGTCACCTTAGTAGTGGGAGAGGAATTTTCAATGGATCAAATTATGTGTTTGTCTAGACATACTTTGGTTGATAAATTCCTGTGTAAGTGATTCGATATGGACTGCGTACTATAATGGGTGGAAGGGTAGTGGGGATCTGGTCTTGGCTATATTCGGGCGACTCGCCTTTTATCTAGTGTTGGGTATGTGTTATATTATTTACATAATTAGTGAAGATTTTCCAAGTTCTAACAAGCTGCCAACTAGGTTTGTCTTTGACCTCAAGTTGGCTCTAAGTTTCAACTGTCAAACAAGGGTTTGTTGTTTTTTTATAACAACAAATTGTTCAATAACTTCTTTTTTGTTTTGTTACGGTTACATAGGCCATTAAGGTGCTCTAGCATGTAGTTTTTGTCACAAGATGTTAGCACATGCATACCATAAGCTATATGACACGCCTAAAGATCTTTTAGAGATGAAATAATTTTGTTCTAAACACTAGCATACATGAAAATGAACACAAGTATTTTTGGTCAACATGACCTTGGATAAAGCCCCCTAGGGAAAACCAGTTTGGAATCTGAGTGTATAAATGTGGAGAATAGAAGGTGGAATACAACAAGTACAATAAACAGATGAACCTGATACAATAGCAGCTTGAACCAAGATGAAACACAAGCCCAAATGGTAGAGATGCGCCTTCCTCACAAGTTGCCAAAACCACTAAATAGAAGCTCTCTGCCAACTCGAAGCTCTAATGGAGAGACCCTTCCACAGTACTCTGAATCTATGTTGTATCTCTCCATTGCAACTGTCCTCAAAGAAAACTGACCTCTGTAAGTCCTCCCTACTAGTTGTGCGCCCTCCTCCTAGCAAGAACAAGCTCCATAAATAAATGAAGGAATAAGCCTCCTGGATACCTCCATGAATGGGAGCACTTGAGCTTTCCTCACTCAATGCCTCCAACCTCATCCTCATGCTCCTCTCCCAACTCTCTTGGTGAACATAACAAGGAATAATGAGCCTCTCCTTTTCCCTTGTGCCCTCCTTAAGGAAGCATAAGGAAACCTAAAGTATGTGTGGAGGAGATCATCTCATCTCATACCTAATCAATGGTTGAGATCATCTCAAAATAACCTCAACTCAAAACCCACTTTACTTAAGTTTCCATAGTTTCACTTTATGTCCCTCAATTCACCCACAAAGTGAATTAATAGTCATTTTAGGCTTAAATGACCAAATTTCACTTTTGACTTAAATCTCCTAAGTCAAAGTGAAATTAGACATAAAATACATGGTACATGGTACAATGTATTTCACTCTTGTGTTTAGAGGCTCACAAACACAAGGGACCACTTTTGAAGGTACCCAAATCTCAACACTCCCTCTTACCGAGGAAAGTGCCTTTCACCACCAATATCATCTCTATAGTGGAGATGGTTGCATACTGGAAAATACTTGGTGAGTATGGTTGTACATTGATTGATGAAATTAGTCTCTGACACAGATATGCTCAATCTGCGTGATCTATAGATGGATGTGTCTCTCCACCTATCCAAGATCACTTAGATCTTAGTATCAAACCAAAGATCTCAACATTGGTCTCCCACCAAGGATTTCTACCTCCTGACATCTCGCCAAGGGTAACTACTCTTGGCATCTCACTAAGAGTCACTCTCTTGGCATCTCACCAAGAGTCTCCCCCTCTTGGTATCTCACCATGAGTACATGGATCTTGACATCTCACCAAGATCCTCAACTTGGCCTATCACCAAGTAACTTCCACCTGAATGGAACCAAAATCTAATCTTCTCGTCTTCATATCCAAGTGAGGCTCAAGCCTATTTGGTGCCATGCTCCTCCTCCTCATCAATCTATGATGCTCTGAAGCCCCTACACCAACCCTCTGCCTCGACATCTCTAAAACTGAATCTATCCCGAGTGGACTAGTCACCCCTGATGATGGTGTCCATGAAAACTGAGTATGAGCTCCCTCTGAATCACTACTATGAGTCAATAGGTCCTCCTCAACTCTATCTCCCCACCTAGATAGTGTAACAAATGACAAATAAATAGCAAATGCACACTCTCTCGCAAATTGTGCATCGAACTCAAGCTCCTTTGCTCTCACTGTTGAATCATCATGTTGCTTCTTCTTCTTCTTGGGAAATTGTCCTGCATAGTGACCCATCTATCTACAAAAAAATCATCTCATTGTGCTCATATCTTTCTTTTTCCCACCATTACTCTCTCCCTGTGGCGGGGCCCCAAACTTGGGACCCTGTTGAACTCCCTTGTAGTTCTTCTTCTTTCCCTTTGTCCAAAGATCAAGGTCCTCATCACCCTGCAATGCCTTTTTTTGTCCATAAGTCTCTGATATAAGTCTAGTATCGTCCTGAGAGAAATCATCCCACAATCTCTCCCAAGTGGGAATGATCTCCCTGGAATCAATGCCACGAACCAATGGACCCGATGGTTTGGTGAAGTTGTTTAAGGTTGTCCTCACCATAGAGTTTGGGTCCACTACCTCTTCAATGGATCCAATTTCGTCTTTGATCTAGGTGTATTGACCAAAGAAAGAAGTAATCGAATCATCCTAGAGAATACAAATTCCCCTGAGTTGATCATATAGAAACATCTTCCGATTTTGGTTAGAGATCTCATAAATCTTGCATAGAGATTCTCACATCTCAAATGCATAGGCTTTCCTAGTCAAGTGGGGAACAATGTGATCCCACACTACATCACATATCGTCCTCTTTTCCTTGTTGTTCCTCTTCCTGAACTCTGGAACATGAACAACCACCTGAACTATATCCCATAGTTCAAGGTCCTCCAAGACAAAGACAATCCTGGCCTTCCAAGGAGACCAATTGCTAGCTCCAGGTAGCCTATCCTCCACATGCATATGAGATGTTTACATCACTTTCAACTGCACTCAAACGGATGCTACAACTGCAAAGGAACATTTCCTAACTCCTATCAACACATGTGTGAAAAGAGGCAAATGAACACCGACCTCACTCCTAGCAATATATGTGTGAAAAGAGGTCGTGAAAAATCCACCTCACTCCTATCACGTAGGTGTGAAAAGAGACTCACAGATTGTCCACAAACTGCTCCACAAATCTCCACAAAATTATACAAACAAGATGCCACTAAACTCAGTCAATGGTTTTCCACAAAATCTACCAAAAGATGTCTAAAACAATCCACCAAGATGTTGTCCAAAACTCAGCAAAAATCATCCACCAAGCTCTGCTACCATGAAGATTTTCTAGGTTCTAACAAGCTGCCAAATAGGTTTTTCTTTGACCTCAAGTTGGCTCTAAGTTTCAACTGTCAAACAATGGTTTGTTGTTGTTTTATAACAACAAATTGTTCAGTAACTTTTTGTTTTGTTTTGTTACGGTTACATATGCCATTAAGGTGCTCTAGCATGTATTTTTTGTCACAAGATGTTAGCACATGCATACCATAAGCTATATAACACACCTAAAGATATTTTAGAGATGAAATAATGATGTTCTAAACACTAGAATACATCAAAATGAACACATGTATTTTTGGGCAACATGACCCTGGATAAAACCCCCCGGGGAAAACCAGTTTGGAATTTGAGTGTATGAATGTGGAGAATAGAAGGTGGAATACAATGAGTACAATAAATAGATGAACCTGATACAATAGAAGTTTGAACCAAGATGAAACGCAAGCCCAAATGGTAGAGATGCACCCTAGGATGGTGCACCCTCCTCACAAGTTTCCAAAATCATTGAACTGAAGCTCTTTGCCAATTGGAAGCCATGATGGAGAAACCCTCCCACAGTACTCTGAATCTGTGTTGTAGCTCTCCAATGAAACTGTCCTCAAAGAAAAATGACCTCTGCAAGTCCTCCCTACTAGTTGTGTGCCCTCCTCCTAGCAAGAACAAGCTCCACAAATAAATGAAGGAATAAGCCTCCTGGATACCTCCATGAATGGGGGTGACCAAACTTTACTCTCTCAATGCTTCCAACCTCATCCTCATTCTCCTCTCCCAACTCTCTTGATGAACATAACAAGGAATAATGAGCCTCTCCTTTTCCCTTGCGCTCTCCTTAAGGAAGCATAAGGAAACCTAAATTATGTGTGGATACGGTCATCTCATCTCATCCCTAATCAATGGTTGAGATCATCTCAAAAGAATCTCAGCTCAAAACCCACTTTACTTAACTTTCCATAGTTTCAGTTTATGTCCCTCAATTCACCCACAAAGTGAATTAATAGTCATTTTAGGCTTAAATGACCAAATTTCACTTTTGACTTAAATCTCCTAAGTCAAAGTGAAATTAGACACAAAGTACATGGTACATGGTACAAAGTATTTTCATCTTGTGTTTAGAGGATCACAAACACAAGGGGACCACTTTCCAAGGTACCCAAATCTCAACAATTAGGCCATCTATTGTACATTGGAATGGGAAAAAGGGGCTCCCTTTCGATCCCCCTGATTAGGGGTTCAGGTGTATGCTCTCGAGAAAAATATTTTGGGTTGTGTTTTGGTCATTTCTTTACCTGTTTTTGGTGTTTTTTGTCCCATTGTAATGTAATTACACTCAAGGAATCTAATTCGGGTCAATGTATTAGGGTTTTGGATGTTGTGTGATATTATATATTGTAATGGTGAAGTTAATACAATGAGAGTTAGAGGTGCGGCTCTAAACGTCTATTAGTTTTATTGGTTAATGGTTTCCCGGGTAAATTTATAAGTACTATATCTGATTTCTATTGTTTTTCTTACTGTTGCATAAATAATCTATATGTTCATTGTTATATTGTAAAGGTTTAATACCTATAGCCAAAGGTTGTCTCATATTTATTTTTCTCTCAGAGGAGGATGTTGTTTCAACATTAAAGGAGGTATGGCTTATGGACACATAATACATGTCCATAAAACCTTGACATCCCCTCTTTGATGCTAAGAATGAATCAATGGTGAGCACTCCAGTTTGGATCAAACTTCCAAGCCTCCCTATGGAATTTATGACTGAATAACCTCTACAATCCATAGGTAACGCTAAGACGCTTATGGTTGAAAATATTTTATCGATGATGGATTTAGGTCTATAGCTCAGATCAATATTGAAAACAACATAGGTTGTTCAAATCTATTGAGTTTTTTTTCATAGAGAATGGTATACATAGATCCTGGATTATGTTAAGATCCTTTTTCAATGCTCTAGATGTCACTTGTATGGACATGTTTTGAAGGATTTCTCAAAACCATTCACTAACAAGGTTTGGAGGAAAATCATTTACTCGATGAGGCCTATTGTCAAAGAATGGGGGATGTCTGCTTTTGTTCTAGTGAAGGAGAAATTGACGGGATACAATAAATCTACTGACATTCATCTTTCGAAATAGGATGATTTGGAGAGTGGAGGAGAAACAATACTACTTGTTGGGGATCTATAAATCCTCGTTAGTGTCGTAACTTGACCATAGTTGGGTAGTTATTTGGATAGCAAGATATAATCTAATTCAACATTGGAACTCTCTTATACAACACTTACTCCAAGGGACAACAGGGTTCCTAGCAAGGGTTGCTTAGATGTTTTGGGTAAGTCATTTTCTTCCCCTTCCAATTCCTTCTCAAATGTTAATCCTTTGGGGGGTATAAAAGGGTTCAAACCTACTATGACTAGAACTATTACCAAATCACCTTAATTTTCCAAATTTTATGGAATTTTTTAGATTAAACTTTTGGATGATCTTGATCTCAATGAGTAGTAGAATTTGGAGTCAATGGGTGTGTCAAAGTATTATTCTTATGACTCCCAATCCAAAGGAGTATGTATCTATATTCTATGTCCCAGGAAAGGACAATCTCTAGAGCCAAGTATTTTGAGGGGTTTGGGTTTGGATGTGGTAGTCAAAAGTGGCAGCCTATGAGTTGGCAGGTCGTCGACCATCAAATAGGCTCAATAGAAAGCTATGATTGAAATTAACCAAGGAAAAAAAAATCTAATCATTGGGGTCCTTAGAGAAGGATGATCCATGTCAGCAACTTCACGATGAATAACATATTTTGAATATTCAAGACCTAGAGGGATAGGCCAAATGTTTATCCCTCAAAAGATTAGTTGACCTAGAACATCCTGAATTTTTTATACTACAAGAAACAATGGGGAAAGGGGAGTATTTGACCCCTATTCTAAAAAAAATATTGAAGGGGATTTCTTAGCCCTAGATTCGGAGGGTTCTTCTAGGGGTATCATTGGAAGGTGGAATAATAATGTAGTTTTAACTAATTATTTGTGTATTGCTTCAAATTTATTTATAGAGTTTTTCATAAGAATTTGGGATACTCCCTATCCATCCTCAACATATATGGTCTATATGAGGGTACACAATTGATTTGGAGTAGGATTTCTTTGTATCAATGCATCAAGTCTAAAAACTCGATTATCGGTGGTGATCTTAATCCAATTGTAAACAATAGAGAAGTTGGAGGGAACAATTCTAGGGATGATAGGATTGTAGAGTTTTTTCAAACATAGTTCGATTCTTCTGGTTGGGTGGATATCAAGCCAATAAAACTAAGGCCTACTTGGCTAAATGACAAATCTATTCATGTTGTAGTTGCAAAGACATTGGATCATTTCTTGTTTCAATATACTCTCTTTCAAAAGGTGGAAAACTACAAATCCTATGTGGGAACTACCAAATCCTCTGATCACTTCCCCATATGTTTAGAATATGTTTTAGGGGATTCAAATCTATCCCTTCCCCTTAAAATATAATCCCAACTGATCTACGGAGGAGGAATTTCAATCCATTGTAAAGGATAATTGGCACAATTTGTCTCTTGATAATGATTCATCAACCTGTTAACAATCTCTTCATAAATAAAAATTGTAAAGGAGAAGGTGATAGCCTAGGTGGGGGAGATGTTTAATAAAAATACACAAATATTGTCAAGGTTGAAAAATATTTGGAGGACCTGGTTTGGGAAAATGACTGGGGAAATTGCAATGAGGAGGGTTTAAATAACCTCAAGAATATAAAATCTTTGCAATCTAAGTTGATGTTATAAAAGGAATTGGATTGGCGCATGAAGAGTTGATCGACTTGGATTGAAGTTGGAGACAAAAACCAAAAAATATTCCATTTTTTTCTTAACCATAGGAAAAGCATTTACACCATATGGGAGATGACCAACATCAAGGGTAATGAGGTGATAGCTTTTAGGGAGTTGGAAGATCTAGGAATACAACATTCCAAGGGCATGTTTGAGGATTAATTTACTCATGCAAACATTGGAAAAATATTGAGGGACATTTCATTATTTCCAAGGAGAGTGAGGATAATGAGAGGATGTTAAAGTATGTCAAAGGATGAGTTAATATACGTATTGTACACTTTTAAAAAAGATAAGAGTCTGGGTTTGGATGGATGGAAAATCAATTTTTTTCTTGATTTCTTTGAACTATTGGGAGAACATCTACCTCAAGTGGTTGAATAGGTTAGAAGGTTAGGGAAGGTCCCCATAAACATTAATACAAATTTTATTTCACTGATCCGCAAGGTGTAATTCCCTGAAACCTTTCAAGAATTCAAACCCATTTGTTTGTGCAATTGTCTCTCTAAGATCATGTTTAAGGTGTTGGCAGTAAGACTTAAACCACTACTCTCTTATTTAATTTTAGAAAAACAATTTGCGTTCCTAGAGGGTAGAAAGATTCATGAATCCATTAGTACAATACAATAGGGAACTCATTCTATAAATCTTTTAAATGATACAACTATTCTTTTCAAACTCGATTTGTCTAACGCACATGACTGGGTCTTCTAGCTCTATTTGAGATTACTATTAATTCATATTGGTTTTTCTATTGATATAGTCAAATGGATTGTGGAATGTGTAACCTATATATTCTTTGAAATTTTAACTAATGGTGTTACCTCTTGGTTTTTTAGGTCCTCTATGGGATTGAGACAAGGTTGTCCTCTAACCCCATACCTTTTTACTATTTTGGTAGATGGTATTAGCAGAGCTTTGGTTTATTCTAGAAGGAGGAGAACAATGTAAGGTATAAGGGTTGCTTACTAGGATAGGCTCACCCATATTTTGTTCATATATGATGTTTTTCTTTTTTATTTTGGTTCAGATCGAGAGATTAGTTCCTTTTGGGATATTCTTCTCCTTTATAAAAAATGTAAGGGAATGGAATTAAATGAGACTAAATCTATTCTTTATTCATATAAGCTCAATGATGGATTTGATGCACTTGTTGATGATCTATTACCCTTATAGAGTTTAAACATAAGTGTAGGTTTAAATTATCTTGGTTTCTTAGTGAAACTAAATAATTATGTGAAGAATGACTGGTATTGGTTGATCGGGAAGCTAGAAAAAAAATTACACAATGTTGCAACAGATGGATTTCAAGAGGAGATCATTTAGTTCTGGTAAAGTATATGTTGGAGGGTATTCCTATATACTGGAAAAATCTATCCCATATCCCAAGAGGGATCTTAGAAAATATTAGAAAATACTATTTCAAATTCATGTGGTAGGGTAGAAATGATTATAAGGTTACCCATTAGGTAAATTTGAGAAATATTTTTTCCCCAAAGGCATTAAGAGGGTGGGGTCTAAAGGATATGCATATGTTTGGATAGTTCCTAGAGGAAAAATAACTATGAAATATGATAACTGAAGAGAGTATCTGGAGAAGTATTTTAATTCAAAATTACATCACTCTCAGTATATTTATGGATTGGATTATGAGAGAAAGGAAAATCATCTAGAATTTTTTGAACCAATGGAAATAATTGATCTTGGATTTTTTTGTGATTGGCTCCTCCTTATATTGGAAAGATGGAAATGAGTCACAAGTCAGAGTGGGCGATAATTATCACATAATGTTATAACGGGTTGTGACAAAGGTATATTTCTTTCTGAAACATTTCTCTACCATTTCAAATGATTAGTAAAGTTTCATTAAACTCAATGTCAAATCCAACAATACCCAACATCCGGTAACAAGGTTGGTCGAGTGCTATCATTTTAAATTTGACAGTTGAGTGAGATATTGATTGTAATAACTACATATCCACTCTTTATAGGTCACATATTACTCTTGGTCCACTTCAAGATGACCTTATTTGGGGGAGAAATAGATCTGGATTATTTTCGGCACGAAATGAGAGTGGAGATATAACACATAAATATATAGAGATATTGAAAATATCCATTAATATAACATATCTTATAACATAGATATAATAATAAACACAAAGATACAATAATACACAATTTCTATTAATGAGCGAAATGTACAAAACTATAGAAATACAGAGTGAAAGACTCTCTAGAATGGTGGCAACTTATCTCTGAGAAGATATGTGATGTCTACTGACATTCACAAGAAGATGATTTTAAAATGAGGCTCCAAAGGATTTTTTATCTTAAATAAAATACAAAACCTTAACCTCGGAAGATGAAAAGACAACAATTTGTGGACCCCATTTTGGGTAGTTTGGTGTATCAACTTCCTAGGGACGTAACTTTGGCATACAATCTCCATTTGGGGCGCACGATAGCTTGTTGGAAAGGTATCATAAATGAGATTCAATTTGGGGTCTCAATCAGAGCCTTTGAAAATTGTTGACATCATTGATCCTTAAAAACCTTCATTTAGAACCTCAAAATGGCCCCGGAAGTTTAGGAACCAAAAAACTACTAAAATTAGTAAATTGCCAGAAGACTATTTTGAGCCAGTTGGACAAGATGGGTTGCCACCGGGATCCTCCTGGATCAGAAATATGTTTTATGAGGCCCTATTTGGTCCAAGGATAAATGATGAAGCTTTATGGTGGAAGAAAATTTGAAAATTCAAATATCCCCCAAAAAACATTTTATTAAATGTGGATTGATCTTAATAATAAGGTACTAACATAGGATATATTAGGGAAAATAAACGAGGGGGCTAGTATTTGTCTTCTTTGTAGGACCGATGAGGAAATGAATGTGCATGTTTCTTTGTCTTGCACTTATTCTTAGAATATTTGTAGGGACCTTGAAGGTCACTTGGCCCTCACAAACTTATGGAATAGGGATACTATAGAAGGTTGTTTCTCTAGATATTTCTCCAACACAGATATGAAGCCTTTTTGGGAAATTCCTTTCTTGTTCCTTTGGGGTATCTGGTTGGCACATAACTCAGTTTTATTTGAGGAAAGGTGTGTTCCATATTTTAAAACATCTTCTCAGGCCCTGGGTTTACTCTCATATTATAAGGATTATACCATTCAAAATCCATCCAGGCTTGTGGGGGAGCTCATAGTAGACAAGTCCAAGCCATGGTTCTTTTTTTATGATGCATGCTAGTATACTATCTGTGGATGTGGTTTTGTTCTATATGTGTATAAGCAACATTTCTTTCATCTTAAAGAAAATGTAGAGAGGGGTGCTAATAATTTCAGTAATTTAGTGGCTCTCTTCCTACTTTTAAAATTCTCATTGCATCAAGGATATGATGTTATTCAAGTATATGGATATTCTCGGACAGTCATCAACCATGTTTTTGGCAATTTCCAACTACACAATATCAATTTAAGGATGCTAGAAAACCATTCTCACGATATCACTGGCTTATTTGCTTAGATTTATTTTCCATATGTTCAAGGAATTGAACCAAACAACAGACAAGATCTCTAAGGAAGGCACTTTGTTACATGAAAATAAAATAACACTATTGGAATTGGATGATGGACGAGTAATTATTAGTAGTCAATTCACTCTTCGGGACTTTTAATAATGTAATGTAATATGTTAGCTTTAATTGCTAAGTCATTCTCTTTGTAACTTTTGGTATGAACTATTTTGGACTTTTACTATATAGGGAATATCATTAGTGAATAAAATGTTAGAAAGGCTTATAGATTTAGCTAAATAGATTACTCTAAGTTCTTCTAATCGGGGGATCAATTTTGATTATGCTAATGCATCCGATGAATGTATTTAGTTTCACCTTGAATACAAATATATTTATTTATTTGGGAAAATAAAATCATCATTAATTCAAAAATTTAAACTTATATTCTAATAATAATTTTAAGCTCTACAAAATAAATAATATATAAATAAAAAAATATTATATCTAATTTCACTGAGCTCTATGGATCAATATACTTAGATGTTGTAATCTAACATGGGTAAGGCTTACCATATATTAAAACAATAATAATAAAAATAATACAATCAATATTATGTGTGAGGATATATGAAAAATTAAAATTAATACATTATTATGTTGTTAATTAGGTTTATCTCAAATGATTGGGAGGAATTATTGTTATCCTCTCCACCGAGATTCAATTCCCACAAATAACATGCTGAACTCATAACAAATATATTATTTTATTAGATTTGAGCCATGTTGTTGATCGACCTTATATATATATATATATATATATATATATATATATATATATATATATATATATATATAAGAAAGAACACATTAAATTCATATCATGTAAAATTTGATACATATAATTGGTTTCCATTATAACAAATTAGAATTTTTTTCTTTTATATATCCATTTTGCTTTATGTATTGTTACCATTCACATATTATGAAACTCTTTTGTATTTACAAAAATAATTTGGTGACATATAAAATATATTCATAAATATAGTTAGTTCGATGACATATAAAATATATTAATTTGCACGACCATTTGCATTCAACTATCCATGGTTTTAGATTGATATATTATTTTTACAACCCATAATAATGGTCGTAGTGGTCAATCAATCCACAATGGTAGATGTAAGGTAGATTCGATTGTTAACAGGTTTCTTCCATCTCATCCCGAATATGTTCTCTCCTAAAATGTGAGAGGTTAAATGGCCGTGCACTTAAAAACGTAGATGTTTTCATGATTTAGGAAACTAAATGCATTCAATAAAGTAAGCCTACCTATACATGTTTAAATCGGAAAAAACATCACCAAACTTCATAATAACACTAAGTAGTGGATCAATTAATTAATTGAGATAACAACAATTACAGATCTATGCCTCCTTTATGAACAAAATTAATGCATCTAACATGAAAGGTGTGATACATTATCGGGTTTATTTATCAAAATATAGTCCTAGTTTTAAAGTAATGCATCTAACAAGAAAGGTGTGATACATTATTGGGTTTATTTATCAAAATATAGCCATAGTTTCAATGACGACCCTTGAATTATCATAATACAATTCAATGTTCTTATTCTTTAAGATGAAAAAAAGGTGATAGTAAATGAGTTGATGCCGCTTATGAGAGTATTCAAGCCCTCAATATGACAAATGCCGTTCCTCTAAATGCATGTCACAAGGAATAAGTGAAAGGTCAGCTCACGCTTAGTAAGAATGCTTAAAAATATCAATTATCAATTATTAGTAAGTAATTAGCTCTTAACTAGCCCATTGCAAATTTATTCATTGAATGCATATTCTTCTCGAATAAGTTCATATCCTAAAGTTGATTTATCATTAAATGAACTATGGGACACATAACACATTTTTTCACTTATAAATGATGTGAGCTTCCTTGGCTAGGTATCTTATCGAAAAGTCGTTGGCCTCCTACATAAGGTTTCAAGGGTTCAAAATGATCCTTTTTTAAAGGTAGAAACTCAAGTCATTCAAACAAGATATAAAGGAATGGAATAAATATTATATTTTGCATTTATTTCAATAGAAAGTTACTACCTTCGATACTAAAATGACAAACGTTGAAACTATTATTCAACGTTTATGTGATGCTGTAATTACATTTTCTTCGATTGAGATATAAAGAAATATGGGTAAATATAATTATTATTTGCAATTATTATTTCCAATTACATTTTCTTCTATTGAGATATAAAGAAATATAGGTGAATATAATTATTATTTATTTGTTAGTATTTTAAAGATTATCAAAGTTTATAATTTAATGGCGCATCTATTAGGATGTCTCACTATTTGATTAGAAGTGACTAAAATTGTAATATAGTCACTTAATCTTGGATTGAAAATTACAATTCTTCAAATTTTATTTATTATTGGGAATTGTAATTTTAAAATATATGCACCTTTGAAAATTATGATTACTTCACTAGAAATCATAATTCTGGACCCCTCAAAACATTAGAAATTCTATTGAAAAATGAATGATGTATATAATGATTCAACTACAAGAAATCGATAAATTAGTGATGATAATTTCAAACATGTAGTGAACTATATAAAAGTGAATAAACACAACATTGCTTTATATATATTTTAATTTACTCAAATCCATCTTATCAACCATAATCTAAGGAAACAAACTACATTGTGATAAATTAATATGTGAAGTTAAAGCAACTAAAAATGCAATCTAGCTACTTAACATTGTATTGGAAATTGTAATTCTTCAAGTTTTGGAGTATTCTGAATTGTAAGCCAATAAAATATAGACATCTTGGAAATTATGACTACTCCATTGGAGTCTTGAAGGAGAGTTATATAATTGAAATGAGTAAAAAATAAAGAAAGAATCCATTGTTTCTTATTAGGGAAAGATAGTCTTTCATTACTTAGGATTTGCATTCATTTCTCAAGAAAATAACCTAATTACTCAAAGTAATTAAAAAACAAAAATATCTATGGTAACTCTATTAGTAAGAAGTTGTAGATTAGAAAATAGAAACTGAGTTTCAAAAATGGAGTTTTTCTTATAAAAAAGAGGAAATTGTTCAAATGTATTAATTTAAGTGACGATATAATCATTAATTTTATCACTGATACAGTAAATGTTTTGTGTGAAATATTCCTAAGAGCAATTTAATAATTGCATGCATTTTAAAAATTATATAACAAAAAAAAGGTGCACTGATACACTACAAAATGATTTAAAGAATTGATTTAAGAAGCAATATAAAAACAAAATTGATTTGATGCATCAATTTCAACACCAAGATAGTGCAAATTATCGAATAAACGAACTTTAAAAATAATACAATGCCAAACAATTTCAAAATACATATTATAACATTGAAAAAAGGTCCACTACTTTATTTACTTGAGTATGATTTATATGATAGTATTATATTCAAGTTTTTTTTTTTCATAATGTTAAGTTATATAGAATGGATTGGTATATATCATTATTATAATATATGGTTGTCATATCATTTCTTTTTATTATTATAATCATTTTTTCCCATTTTCAAACTTTTTTATACATGGTTGTCATATCGGTTGTTTTTATTATTATAACCAATTTTTTCCATTTTCAAATTTTTTTCCTAACACATGTTTAGGTTTGATAACATTAATTTAGGTTAAATTTTCATCAAATACACAATATCAAAAACGTTAAAATAATACACAATATCAAAAACGTTAAAATAATTGTTATTTTTGTCTTATTCATATATCAATTAGAATTAAAGTTTCTTCACTTTTAATTGATCCCATGTCACTAAGATTTTCAAGAAGACAACTCGTTTATGAAAACAACACCAACAAACATCCCAAAAACTTGATGATATTAAACTAGTGTTTATGGAAACAACACCAATAAACATCCCAAAAACTCTATGATATTAAACTAGTAAAATGTAAAGAATATTCGAGAAATGTAACATGCACACGCATTCAACAATGGTTAAGTCTAGCTGCGTCTCGTTTAATCACTTCAAAGTTTGTGATTTTTAATCATAATTATTTTCTTATCCTATACTTTTGCATATTTTTTTTAGTTCAATGAACCCATACAGGGGACTCCTCACGATATGGTTACATAAGATACTCTTAGCATTCCTTAACTCAATAAAGATCGATATGGTTACATAAGATACTCTTAGCATTCCTTAACTCAATAAAGATGCTTGTAATTGTTTATGCAAGAAAAGTGAGTGCATTTGAGGACTTTAATAATTATTCATATTATTAATCCATTAACCCACATATCATGTTAGGGTTAGGGTTGATGTCATTATCTAACCTTTATTATGATTCATAACTCTTAAAATTGTTTTTTTGGACATTGATTATTCACAATTACTTCAATTTCAAGTAAAATGAAATGCCTTAGCTTCACTAGTAATGATAAAAAAATTCTTAAAATTGTTTTGTTTGGACATTGATTCTTCACAATTACTTCAATTTCAAGTAAAATGAAATGCCTTAGCTTCACTAAGAGAATATATAATAAAATATTCATCATGTCATTATATCATTATATGTGGTTATGAAGGCAACCATAGAAATCAATATTATAACTTTGTTTATTCAATTTTTGTTTTGATAACATGTCATTAACTAATCAATGGAAGAGAAGATATAATAAAAATATTCATCATGTAATTATGAAGGAAACCATAGAAATCAATATTATAACTCTGTTTATTCAATTGTTTCCCCTCATGATCATATTCCCTTACTAATTTGATAGTTAATTCAATATTTCAAAACATGTGCTTTCCTTGTTCATCATTTTCTTTAAATTCAACAATTGACCTCAATCAATTGTGTCTTTCTTCTTGCATTAATTATCTATTTTCAAAGGACAATAGATATCGTTATCATCTTAAGGTATTTGAATTAAATGATCCAACATCAATCTTGTGATGTGCTATTATATTGAATCATTAGATGGTACCAATTATGGATAAGAGGATTTGTAAAAGAAACCTTAATCCAAATTATTTTCAGGTTCAATAAGTAAATCTTAAAAATCAAGTCTGCCAAGTCATTCAACAACTTATCATATCCTAAATTTGAAGGAACCTTACAATTAGCCTTTAATGAGGAATTAACTTGATTTCCATATTTTCAAGAAGACACACCTCATTTTAATCACAACTAATTGAAGAATAGATTTGTGTAGTGTGTGAAGGATAGACAAAGATTCTCAATTAATTGTTACACAACCCTGTTCAACGTGAATTTCATAAACTTGATAATTAATGTAGTTCGATCATCCTAATTTTTGGAAATCATATTTAGAAATGGATAGTTGAGTTGGATTACTTATCCCCAACAATGTATAAACAACATTTTTCAAGAGTCCAAAGGTCAACCTTACTTGTAACCAAAATTATATGTAAAATCATTTTTTAAATAAAAGTTTAGGACTTGTTCAACCCACTTATTTGCCCAAATTAATTTATGTCATCTCATTGCAGGTCTAGTTTATACATTATTTCAATATGTTAACTCGTTTTGGCAAAACTTATGGGCCGTCAAAATATTTTAACCCAAGAAAATAGATTGTTGGCCTCCAATGTACTCCAAACTTGGAACCTAGAAAATTTGTTGATTCTAACCCTAATTCAATCACATTTCACTTAATGATGCAAAATATATTAAAAAACCATAAATAAAGTTGTGTAGCACTTTTTAAGAAAGTTAAATCCAAACGAATATAGAATCTACAAGAGAATTCATAAATAGGAAAAGCATATGAAAATCAAACTTGTAAGGAGAGATATTATACAACTACAATAGACTTTGTGATTGTCCAAGACAAGAAAAAGATTAAACAATGTTTCAATCAAAGCAATTCTGATTAGCAACATATTGTTGTCAAGTTAAAATAAAATTATAAGGCTAAGGGAAGTGAAGATCATTTAAAAGATTTATCAAAATTAAAAATCAGGACCTATAAGACACCAAAAATAATTATTCAACAATATAGACTTTAATGTTATTTTTAGTTGCACCAAATCTACAATGATGAAAGAAAATTGACTTCAAGTCATTGCAACTACAGAAATTGGTGTCTAATTAGTTTTTTTGGTGGCAAGCAAAAACCCAAAAAAGAAATTGGGATACATTCAAAAAACACTTTTTAAAAATATAAAAAAATATTGAAAAAAATAAAGTCTTTTCCAAACTCACTTGATTGCAATAGTTTAGTTTAGCGGATGAATTTTCTAATGATTTACTAATGATTTACATATCTTGGGTACTTGTGTTCCTAACTTATCATATGATCATTTCCTACAAATCACCATATTAGTATTGGAAGAAAAAAATAAGAAACCTCAAATTGATACATATTGAAGATGTAGAGTAAGCATAGTTAAAAGACAAAATTGGCAAATAAAAATTGATGACCTATCAATGAGATCCTTGGCTCCACTCTGAAAAACCAAGATCAAAGTATATTCCCTCTAATAGAAGTAGTCTTCCATCTAATTTAAACAATCACAAAATTTGGTGTTTTAAGTGTCATGAACCTAATTGGAGTCCAAAGAAAAAATGAAAGGAAAAAACGTATGTATGTGAAATACTTAGTAGTGATAGAAATAAAAGAGCTAGGAATAGGTGGTTTATCTCCATCTGATATAAAATTAAAATATTTAAATGCAAAATCCAAAATCCATAAAAAAAATTATGAATCACAATACTATCCTTACACTCTCTCTTATCACAATGATAGATATTTCTCAACCCCAAAATCTTAAGGCTTATGGTTACATTAAGAAGAAAAAATAGAATCTTAAGGCTTATGGTTACATTAAGAAGAAAAAATAGTGATATTTATAAACAATAATTATTTGCATAATTAAATTAATATTAGAGTAAAAAATAATTAAATATTTTTTGTACTTTACCTTTGATTTTCATATGAGAGGTAGAATTTTATTTAATGATTACCAATTAAAGTCCCATGGGCATGTCCTAGTGATCAACGAAGTAGACATAGTATTACAATCACAATGGTTGGCCATAATTAATACAATGTAGTTAAATTTATAAAAACAATTTCTATTTTTTTTTAAAATAAAAAAAAATACGAGTTTCATCGAATTGAGAGCTCATCACCCCAAATAATATCCTCAAATAAAATGGAGAGAATTATTAATAAAGGATCCCAAGATTGTATTTTACCTTCATTGTTCAATGTAAGGAGACTCTAATTAAATATATAATCCAAAAGGACTATATAATATTCTTGGAAAATATGGTACCATTTTAAAATACCTATCTCAAGTACTTCCCTACAATGATCCATAGATCATATAATAGAATTAATCCATGAATAGAAGAAAATATTACACGTAGTTTCATAGGCACAAAATATAAATTGAACATCTAGTTCAAGAATTATTGGATTGTGGTGCTATATTCCAAAGAAAGAGTCCATATTCATACTTGTAGAAAATAAGAAGGACATGCCACATTATGCTCAATTTCAATATTCATTCCTGAAATGCATCTTAAATGTGCAAGCCAAGTATCTGAAAAAATAAGGAAGTTAATAAAAAAATTGAAAGCAATGATATATTGAGCATAAAAATTACTTAGAATGATATACTTTGGTATAAGAGAAGAATATATTGACCTAACACCTCAAAATTCAAAATCCAAGTCTTAAAATAAAATCATGATTCTTCAACTATAGGTCATGTTGGATTTTTCAAAACATACTATAATATTTATCAATATTTCTTTTGAAAAGGAAAGAAGAACCATATTTAGAAATATGTGGATAAATATGGTACTTGTCATATTCAAAATATTGAATTAGTTACACCTCTAGGTCTCCTTCAACCCCTTCATAGTTTAGATAAAAAAAAGGACAAAAGTGTATATGAAACTTATCACGGGTCTCCAAACCTTAAAGGGGAAGGATAACATATTTTTAATCATAGAATGATTAACTAATCACTTCATTGGAATATCATCAATAGATAAATCTAGTTGAATTGGTGATAGTTATGTGAAAAATATCTATAGGATTCATGGGATTCCCAAAGTTATCATTATTGATAGGGATCCCAAGTTTACCTGCAACTTTTAAAAGGACTTTTTCAATTAGGTAGCGACCACTTTATCCATGAACACTTGATACCATCCCAAAATAGATGGACAAATCAAAGTGATAAATAAATTCCTTGAAGGTTTTCTAAGGAATTTTGTGAATGATTTTCAGTGGTAGTAGGAAAAGTGTCTACATCTTACAAAATGTTGGTATAACACAACTTATCATACTTCAAAAAAATGACTCCCTTTGAGGCCTTATATAGATATCCACCACCATTAATAAAAGAGTAGTTTTGTCACCAATTTTAAAGAACTTACGGTGAAAACCTACCTAGTTACTTTTGATGAAATCCTTCATACCCTCGGGATGCATCTCAAGCAAGAAAGGAACTAAATAAATAAATGAGACAACTTGAAGGGAGCTAATGGTGAATCTAAGGTAGGATAATAGGTGTTCTTGTTACTCCAACCATACAAGAACAACATGTTCAAAAATTACAAAACCCATAAACTTAAACAAAAGTTTGATGATTCTTACTAGATATATATGAGACTAGGACAAGTAGCCTATGCCTTAGATATACCAGACAAGGGGATATTACACAATGATTCTATGTCTCATGTTTGAAGAAAAATCTAGGTCCAACAGATGAAGAAGAGAAGCTAGTATTGGAACCTAAAGACATTGTAGAAGTCATAACCAAAGTCCTTCATTCAAAAAGTTTCAATGGGTACCTTATCAAATGGAGGAACCTTCTATAATATGAAGCTACCTGAGAGAATGAAAAACTTATATCAAGGCATTGATATTTAGCAATGCTTCAAGAATGAAGTATTTTAGGAATGGATGACTTGTAATATACCAAAAATAATAAGTTGATAGTTATTTGAAAATAGATAATTTAAATGTATGTAAAGCTTTAGTTGGTGAAGAGTTACATCCCTTATATATTGTTTTATAAAATGATGATCATTCACCATTGTAACTTGGATTTGGGAAAATTAATAAGATGCATGCGTGCGTGCATGCACACACATAGTCTCAATTCTCTCCAGAACCCAAGTCACTCAGTGTGGAGGGATATTGAGGCCTCAACATCGAGACCCAATTCCATCTCAAACTTGCATCAAATGTGTTGAAAACATAGTATTGGATCTTCTGACTATGTATAGAAAAAATATCTTTATTTAAATTGAACTCTTAGAAGGTTACAACACACCAAGAAAATAATGTAATTATAATAAAATAGACCACATAATATTCGATTATAATATTCGATTATAAAACAATGTGAGTAGATGTGTAGTAATAGTTGTAAAAAAATTCCTTTTCAACTATAAAGAAATCCTTATTGTTGGTGATGTCACCTTAATTCTATCACATTTTCATGTCACCAGTGTTCTAGTCCACTATAATCCTATTTAGTTTAATATTGGTGTTCAAATTGTCTTCTCCTATCCCTAAGTAATATCACATGTATTCATATTTTCCTGTGATATAATTTATTCTTTGGTTGAAGGCCATTGGAAAGTTGGAACCTTGAAATATCTCAAGCTACATTCCAATTTTTTTCAAAAATTTAAACTTATGATTTTTCTAATCTTTTAAGAATACCATAATATACACTTCACTTATTAAATAAAATCCTTGAGAATTGGAATTTTAACATAATATCATCTTAGATTTGGAAATTTACTAATTGGAATCTTAAAAACTCTTAAATTTCTTAACTTCATCTAGATATGTAAATTTTTACCAACTATTTTCATATTTCCATTTCTTTATAGTTTATAGTGATAGATATTAATGGTTTTTATCAAACTAAAGTCTAGTAATCATTTATTTTGTTTCACCTTATACTAGTCATTCTCTCTTTGATTCTATTAATATCATATATGTGTTTGAGGAGTTGTTGTTATAACCAATAATATTTCCCAATATATTTAGGATATCTTCTAATTTTCTTGAGTCCTTTATAGTCAGGCTCTGATTCTATTAATATCATATAATCACACTCTCTTTGATTCTATTAATATCATATATGTGTTTGAGGAGTTATTGTTATAAGGAATAATATCTCCCAATGCATTTAAGATATCCTCTAATTTTCTTGACTCCTTTATCATACTATAACATCCCAAGTCACCATTTACCACATATTTTGCATGAAAGTTGTAGAATTTTTTTTTAAGAACTTTATTTTTCTTATTGATAAGAGTACATTTATCACTTTACATTCCAGGTCACCATTTACCACATATTTTGCATGAAAGTTGTCGAAAATCCTTCTAATAGACCTTTATTTTTCTTCATTGATAAGAGCACATTTATTACTTTATTTTTGGTTTGGCATTTTTTTTCATTCAAAAGACTACATTTATCACTTAATTTTTAAACATAGGTGCCATGATTTTTTAATTATATTATTTTGATATCATCTTTAGGATTAAATCTATGATAAATTATTGGTACCTATTGGAAACCATTATAGGGTCTAGTAAAAGGGTCTTGAATAAATCTCATTCCTTTGACTCATCTTGTTATTCAATCACAAATCCGTTTTCTCTGAAAATCTAGATATCTTATTTCTGACTCTTCTTATTCAATTTGACCTTTTGCAATCCCTATCACATTTTCAATATCTCTCTTTAGTTTAGAGAGAATCACATTGCTTTAAATGAATTTTCTAGGTTTTCTCATTTTTTTTTTGTCAAAGGTAGAGGGAATCCCACATGGCTTTATAATCTTCCCTTCAAGATATTGTCAATGATAACCTACGTAGCCTTGTCAGTGGTGTAGTTTAGCTGGCAGCATAAATATCCCGAGCAGTTAAAAGATCCAGCAGCAGTCAGAAAACCAAGCCATAAATCTAGCTATATAAGCGAAGCCAAGCCTGTAAAGTCCCCGGTTTCGAGCTAAAGAACAGTGATGTACAAAGGTGTGCACACCATAAAGTTTTTTTTTTTTTTTTTCCTAGTATAGTAGGCATATAAATATTTATCAATCCTTTATGCTAACTGTAAACTCCTTAACTTAGTAATGTGTAAAGAATTAAGTAATTATTGAAAACAGAACCCTTATGATATTACTAAAGGTTGAAATATATAGTAATATATATTGATGTGAGAAGACCCTTATGCTATTACTATATTATTGTGAGAAGACACTTATGATAATGCTTAAAAAGTGGAAATATAATTTAATATACCCTTATTCCATTTGTCCATTAAGAACTTTTCAATTGTAGTGAAGATTAAATGGTAAACGTAATAAGTGGGGAAGGTCTTTCATGGTAATAAGTTATGGATTTCCAGCAGCTTCCATTACTTGTACTCTTACCATAGTATACTAAAGCAACTATCACTTGGCAAAGGAGTATCAATATAATTGTAAAGACGTCAAGATTTGGTTAACGAAATTTCACAACAAGAATCCTCCAAATCATATAAATCAATAAGAAACCTTTGTGGGGGTAAGGATACGACCACTGGCAAGAAGCTCCTAGGTTCGATTGACACCTAGATCCCACTACCATCTAAATTAAGAATTTACACGGTGACCATAACCGCTCAAAGATAACGTAGATTTTAAGAATCTCTTAATCAATCTTAGAATTTATGTTCTCCATGCACAATTTACTGTACAATACAATAATAACTCCTGACAAAACACAGAGTCCAATCCTCCGCCAGAATCAGCGCCAACCAACCGCAATGTTAAACTATCAGAAAATTAAGAAATCACCCTTACATCTAAATCAAAATTCAACTTAAAACGGTATACACAGCACATTTATATATTAAAAAAAAAAACAATAAAGCTGACATTCAACCATGACTAAAATTCTCATTTATCAGAGATACAACTCACAGCAACTATACCTAGGAAGGTTTATGTTACGATTATCTTGATATCATCAACAAAGACATCCAACAAAGACATACGATTATGTTGAGGGTGAAGCCTTCATCTTTTAAGTGGAAGGTTGAGGTATAGTTGTCCGAGCAAAAGAAAGATTGGCATAAGTATTCTAACCTCTTGATCATAATCATCTTGTCGGGTTTACTCTTAACCGAAATAGTCTATCACTTGACGACCAATTGGCGTACGGTACTCCACAAATTTTAAAGGAATAAAAACTCGACATTTTAGAACTTGTGGTCAAGGTGAGCGTTAAGGGTCCAAGAAGATAATTGAATTCTGCAAGAGATGTTAGAATTGACAGACTCAACATCACACACAGCTGAATAAAGTGGGATCTGAAATTTTGGCGAGCGTAGTTGTATTGCCATAGTTGTCACTGTTGACAAGAAGGATAGCATCAACCCCTCACGATGTCGTTACGAAGTGAAGGAGAACTTAAAATTTCGAAGGTGATACACAGTCAACAGAACTCAACAACTACACAGTCAACACCACCATTGCACAGACACACGCGGCCATTACATAGTCATAAAATCACTGACAATCAATAAATTAACTGCCTACGAAATGAGGTTGTATCTAAAATATATGCGCTGCCAAAAATTATTGTTAAGGCACAGCCATAGATAAGATCATTGTCATGAGGTGAATTTGGAATCACTGCCCATTAATGGTTTAACCAAAATAAAAACATATATCACTGCCTTTTCATCCAGGAATTATCCAGGAATGAAACGCAGTCCAAGGTGGTCAGACGCAAAGAAAAAGGATGAAGTATAACTGTAAAATCCGGTGGGAGTATAGGTCAAACGCCTAGCAAAAGAAGGTAATAAAACATTGATTTAAATGCGCTGAAACACAGTCTAAAAATGTTGAGGTGTAGTCTGAATATATGCTGAAAACACAACCTATGTATGTTGAGATTTTACCAATCAAGCGCTGGGAACTATCAATATAATCAATATAGTCACAGAGAATAAAACGCCATCCAAAAATGCAGAGGTGAAATAATATGCAGAGACCGAGGCAAAGCGGATATCAACGCAGAGATGAGAAGGAGAAAACAACTGGGAAAACATATCCTTCACTCCTCATCCACTCACATAAAAGCATGGCATTTGAATCTATAGGTCGATGCGCACCGAAGAGATGACCATCGATTCGGTTCCTAGCCGGCTGCTCAAGCGTGGACTGAAGAGCTAGGGATGAGGACAAAAAGTGAAAATCTTCACAACAATCAACAAACCAAAGGGCAGTCTCAACATGCAAGGATCGAAGGCCAAGGGAATCAAGTCAATAGCGAGCTTAAGGCTTACTGGGAAAATTAAGTTCTCGGTTGAAATGCTAAGTCCACATTTTCATTACCCAATAAAAGTACAGAAATAAAAGCGTAAAGTATATTAATAATCTACCATGCAGAATTAAAGGAAGTGTACCGTAGCTTGAGTCACCCGCTCTGAGTCATTTTCCTGCGCTCTCCGTGCTGCTACCGCTTGCCCACCGATGAGACTTCACTGGTACCTCCCAGCCAACGCTAGGGGTACTCTTCTTCCACCTTAGCCCCCCGAGCCGCAAAGGGGCCATGCACACTAAACGAAAGAATCATCTAGCTCCCATCTCGCCTCGCAAGGCCAAGCTACCACTCCTCACCGATCTGGGTATCCCAACTGCCACAAGCTAAGTCAGTCAAGTCTAAAATTCTGCAGTGTAACGTTACGCATAAGAGAAGATATCCATCATCCTCCTCCCCCCTCCTTTATATAGAGTTTCTAAGTAAAATCCTAAAAGCATTCCGAGAATCACTCCTAGGTGTCCCCAGATTCCCTTACACTTTTGAATGACCTACCCTCTTACTAATTTACTAGTTGAGTTTGATTTAGAAAGTTATTAAATGCTAGGTACCTTACTAAGTTAGTCTTTCTATTTTTTCCTTCTTTTTCCCTTTCTTTTTATGTTTCCTGCTTTTTCCTAGTTTCTTAAATCTTTTAAATTTCCCTCTTTTCCTTTTTATTTAAACCTCAAATTGGCAGGTGTAGAAAATTAACTTTTTCCCTTTTTCTTTTTAATTAATAAATTTTTAATTAGCATATGTGATAAAACAATTATTTCCTCCTTTTTAAATTTTATCCCCCAAAAGATTTTTATAAATTAAAAGAATCACTTACCCCCTTCTCGACACATGATTAATGATGATTATCATTAGTATTTTTTTTTATTTTTTTATATAAATATTTTTCTTTTACCGCAAGTTTCACATAGACCTAGATTTTAATTTTCGAGGTTGGGTGACATTTTATTAGGGAAATTGTTTTAAATTTTTCTTATCACATTATTCGTCCTAAGGCCATCCAGGTTCATCCATTTATTAATTAACAATGCGACGTGCCCTTTAGGACACACTAGGTTCTCCAAGGGTGTCACTCGCCTCATTCTATTTCCCTTGCGCGACGTGCCCTTTAGGATGCACTACGTGCTCCAAGCGTGCCACTCACCTCATTTTGTTTCCCTTGGGCGACGTTCCCTTCAGGAAGCACTACGTGCTCCAAGGGTGCCACTCACTTCTTGACTGACTTGGTAGACATCAAATGTAATGACCTTGCTTTAATAGATGTATAGGATTGTTAAATTATAATTAATTTGATAATCTAACTATCCTAAAATGTTAGCTAAACGATAATTATTTCTTAAATAATATTAACTAATTAATTACTATTAATTACTTGTTCATATCTGTTAATGATTAATTAATTATTAATTGACTCATTAACTAATTGAGTAAAGAATTAAAAGAGGTTAATAAGTTTAATTTGTTAAGGACTTACGTACATGGGAAGGGATAAGACATTGAACATAAAGGGATAAGATATTAATTATAAAGGGATAAGATATTAATTATAAGGGGATAAGATAATAAATAAATGGATAAGGAAGTTAATGAAAGGGGGGAGTCAGTGAAAGGGGAATATGATGGGGGGAGAGTCGGAGGGTGAAAGACATTCTTTTTGGGGAAATGAAGCATTTTGGGGGAGGAGGATTTTATTTTGGGAGGAAGAAGCATTTTGGGGGGCACAGGAGTACTGGTTTCTTGGCATGGATTTTGTGGTTTTGTGGTTGAGTTCTGCAGTCTTTGAGTATCATTGCAGGGGGCACCGAGTTGCTAGGGGTTTTGGGCACGGGGGCTAGGATTCCTTTTGGTTTCCTGGAGCTAGAGAGTCGGACAGGCTGCTCCTAGCTAGCTGGGAGGATAGTCGGTTTGGGCAGAGTTGGTCCATGGCTTCAAGCTGGGCAAGGCAACAGCAGGAAGGTCAACAAGACAAGTGGAGGGTTAGCATCAGACCAAGGTATTTTAATTTACGTATTTGTTTTATTCTGTTATGAAATTATTATTTGTTGATAAATTTAACATGCGTATGTGCTGAATTAAATGAAATTATTGAGTTTTCTGCATAGAAGTAGAAGTTTACTAATTTAAATTTATGGATTTAATAGAATTGAGTTAATTAGGTCTCTACACATGGTATGAGAGCCCTGGTTCAAATTCTGGAGCCAAGGGCCTACCTACCCACCCACCCAGAATTTAAACACTTTTATTTAGTTATGGTGAAACAACCAGAAACCCTTTAATTAGATAAATCTGGTCCAAGCTCTGCTCCAAGCTCCAGCCACACCTAACCTGCAAGCCAAGCACTGAAATTTTAACAAAAATATAAAAATAAATGACATACATATTGAAAATGTAAAGGAAGCAGAGGCCTTATAATTTCCAGTAGAGCTTTTGGGTGCACTGGTATGATCCGCACCAGTTTTGTTAATTTGTTCCATGAGTATGGATGAATTTGTGTAGGGTTACTTCAATCCTGCAAAATCACATGTCAATACATGATAAAGGCACATAAATGCACAAAAAAGAGGGGTGCTAGATCTGTATATTATGTAGCTAAAAGTAAATATTATCCATAGTTAAGGTGGACTAAACACCGATGTGTTAACCACGGTGTGTTTTCATATATAAAATCTGTGATTGGCTTTAGGCAACTATTTTGGCAGCAGAGTAGAGGTAGCCCATAATGTTCTCCGATTCCTAGTCCAAGAATGACAAGTGGTCCAAGCTCAAGAGTTCAAAGTGGGGCAGTTACACCTTTGCATCCTTGAGCTAGTGGAACAGCTCCCAGATCTCCAACTAGCTGGCCATAAGAGAGGAAGCACCCCTGTCACCGCTTTCCTCTACCACCATTGCTTATTTCTAATTCATTACCTTATGCTACGACCTGTTCAGCATCTACGACATCGTCTGCAGTGCCCTAGAGTCCTGGCAGGGCAGACAATCCTCCAAGTTCTGGATCTCGCTAGAAGAAGGGAAAATTGCTGGGAAGGGGGACATTTGGACATGTTTATGCTGGTCTTAACAGTGAAAGTGGAAAAATATGTGTGATGAAGGAAGTTACACTATTTTTTGATGATCCAAAGTCTAAGGAAAGTGTAAAACAGTTAGCACAAGAAATAACCTTTCTTAGTAATCTCAAGCATAAAAACATAGTGCGGTACTATGGGAGTGAAACGTTCGATGATAAACTCATAAGCGAGCCTTTCTTTGCAGTATGCGGCCTGCATAACGCGTCCCATACCAGAGACCAAATCACACACAATGCACATCCCTAAATAATGCATTCGATTACAGAAAGTCTGGACAATTCAACTTTTGGACTGAATGATTGTTTCCGTAGGTCCTTTATCGTGCATCAGAATAGGAAACACCTGTGTCATTCGCCATTCTTCTGTGGCATGTTTAAAATAAGATCCAAATTTCCAATACTAACAAATCGTATTTTTTTTATTTGTGCAGAAGAATGGAATTATAGTTATGTGGGATGTAGTCCTTTTATACCTATTGCCACTTCCTTGCAAACTTGCACATACACATGTATCAGACAAATGACGAGGACAACAACAATCTTTTCGATTCATACGTATCAGAACAATCATGAGTAAAACAGAGGTCGATCATACCCGATTGACTCACATAGGCTATATATATTATTCTTTTATTTAAAAAAAATATACTGTGGGGTATGAAGAAAAGATGTGAAAAACTAAGAAAAGATCATTACATAGATTAAAGACTAAGAAACACTAGGCCGTTAATCAAATAAGTTAGGTGAAGAAGTTGAAGTCGTTAAACAATTTTTTCACAGTATATGGTCAACTATTTTAATTTTCAAAACCTTAGAGATTCAACTATTTAAGGAAAGGAATAACGTAATGCAGGGAGATTTGATTCTAAAAATAGAACCTAACAGTAATACAATGTTTCAATGCATCGTAAATGGTTTTTTCCATGGGAAACCCTTGTAACATTTAATTATCGAGGTGAAGCAAAAGATTACATTATGAAGATGCTCATCGCATCACAACTTTTGCCAAAAAGATGAGTCCTAAAAATCCTGTGAACGGAAAATTACAGTGTTGTAGCAGTCTTTCAACAGTCGTGGCATATTTCCATTGACATTAAAAGAAACATAATCAAAGATAGATAACATAATCTCCGGAGCCAAGAGGTTGTAATATCCAATAGAGTACAAGAAAAACAATAAGGAAAGGCAACAGATCTATTCCTCCTTATGATCAAGCATCACCATTCTTAACCTGTGTGACTGTCATAAGCAAGTGAAAGATCAAGAAAGGAAATACAAGATAATGAAGAAAAGAGAAAACAAAAATGAATGTATGTACAACTCACATTAATTTTTCGGTTAATATATATATATATATATATATATAGAGAGAGAGAGAGAGAGAGAGAGAGAGAGAGAGAGAGAAACTGATGTGGGCAGCAGCTCATTGGACTCGAATAGCTCACCTCTAATCTCCACATTCCTGAAAACCACTCCTCCTTGCCTTTAATGATGCCGAAGACGTCACAGGTTCGAGACGCGGGACCAAGAAGAGGTGAGTTTTTTTTTCTGGAACGGACGGTACCTTGCTGTGTGAGGATTTGGAGCAACAGATATAAACATTATCAATGAGTTAAGAAATCTTATCCGAAGCTCCATTTGCCACATACAAACCCAACGTGTGAGCTCCGGGGAATGGCCTCACGCGTCATCCAATACACAATCCATTGAACCAACACATATAAGTAACCAAAGAAAGTGTCGAGCTCACGTGGTGCCAACACCATGCACTACCTGTCAAACATTACGGGTTAATGAAACACATGCTGCACTCACAAGAGCAATCGACAACAACCACACCACGTTCCAATGGAAGAGCCCAAGGGCCCATTAGCTTGGGACTACGCCATGCACTCAGGTCGAGACCAAACACCCAGAGCACATCAAGCCATCAAGGAGGAGCCACGATCGATCCCGTGGGTCGGCAATGAGCACAAGAGCGCTAAGACACATAGAGAAGGAGTGGAAGACGCTGAAAAGATAGAACGCAGATGGAGTGGGCATTGAAAGCAGTAGAGAGTGAAGCGAAATCCATGGCCACCGAGGATTCTCAAATGGAGACAACCATCACTGAAGCAGTGCACTCTCGGTCATCCTTTTAAGGAAGCAATCTGATTCCTTGACCTTCGAAGGTGTTCATCGACTCGGATGCACACAAACAATTGATTAAGAAGCTTTTACAAGAGAACTTCGATAGTTCAGAGGATGATGATGCCTCTGGGAATCTAACAGAAGATGAAATTGAAGTTGAGGATTCAAAATTAGAAAAGTTCCAGAAGTTCAGAACCTCTGAAACAAAAAAAAAAATTGCAAACTGAAGCTAACGGCGGATTAAAGGAGCAGAGGGAACACGCCATGTGCTCGACGCGTCCTCAATTCCTGGAACACGAGTTACCAGGGCCGACCAAGCAAGGAAATGGATATGGCCGCCAACCTCATTCTTCACCCTGAATGCTTCAAAAAAAAAAAAACGAAATGTAAAGAGGAGAAGGTTAGGGTTTGAAGAGATAAAAGGAGGAGTATGCATAGGGTTGTGGGTAGTGTTGATCAAGGCAAAAGGGGCACGTGGGCCTCATTCGAGGACCCACGATGCATGTCCCATAAACTTTATTATTTTGTTTTATTTTATTTTTATTTTATATATTTATTTTTACATATTTTAATTACATAGGGTATATATTTTTATATTTATTTATCGTTTTAAGTTAAATTAAATTTAATTAAAGAGATTCAAATTTAAATTAATTTATATCATATAATTTAAATCTTTAAATAATTAAATAAATGAGTTAAGTTAATTTTAAGTTAAGTTAAGATTAATCTTAATTAATTTTAAATAAGTTAAGCTAATTGTAAGATTAATATGTTAAGTTATAATATATGTTTTAAATTAAAGATTTAAACATATGGTATTAGGGTGTAAATCACCTTACCTAGTTTTAAAGAAATTTTTTAAAAGACTTAGACGAAGATAAAAGGGAGGGGGCTCAAGGCCACCTCCATATGGAAATAGAGTCGCACCAAGGACAACAACCACAGGGATTTTTATGGTAGGGAGTGGAGCGTCTCGTTCATCCCCAATGATGCAGGCAGGTCTACGACCATTTCAGGGGATAGCTAGTAGGGGCAGGGGTTCCAGGGGAAGGAACTCATTTCAGAGACAGTCGCAAAACAATGCGCAGGTTCAATCCCGTGTTACCTGTTGGGGATGTGGAGGACATCGTTACCAGCGTGACTACCCAGAGTTACAATCAGGGTTCATGCATAGAGAAGGAAAGGAATCGATGGGGAGAGCAAGTAGCAGCCACCAGATTTACGCGACGGTTAATAATCGCCAAGCCAAACATCAATCCGCGGTGGTGGAGTCATCAGGTACACTAAATCATATCAATGTTAAGATTTTGTTTGATTCCGGTGCGATAGATAGTTTCATTTCACCATCTACATTAGAAGAGAGTGGGTTGGCAGCCTACGAGCACGATGACTTTAAACAAGTCAAGATGGCTTCGGGGAAAAACAAGCGGTAGGACCTAGTGTTTATAATTGCATAGTAGACCTGGGAGTGTGTACTACCAGGTTGAAGGTATACATCACTGCTCTCGGGGCGTATGACCTAATCATTGGAATTGATTGGTTAGCGGCCCACCAAGCCATGGTAGATTGTTTTGCATAAGAGGGTGCTTTGTGTCGACGATGGAGGAAGGCCAATAGAGATCCAGTTGGTACGGAGAAAAGTTTCATTACGCTTTATATCAACTATGAAGGTTAATCGATGCATGAGACAAGGGTGTCGATTATATGTAGTGGAAGCAGTGAATGAAATTAAGGGACCCTCAGTGGATCAGTACCCGGTATTGTCAGAATTTAAGCATGTTTTTTCGAACGAGTTACCAGGGTTACCTCCTGAGAGGGAGCTTGATTTTACTATTGAGCTAAAACCTAGTGCATAACCAATCTCCAAGACTCCATATCGGATGAAAGCGTCGGAACTTTGTAAATTGCAAATGTAGTTGAAAGAGTTATTGGAATTAGGGCTAATAAGGCCCAGTGTCCACCTTGGAGGCGCACCAGTAATTTTCATAAAGAAGAAGGATGGATCCTTACGAATGTGTATAGACTACAGAGACTTGAACCGTGCTGCAGTGAAAAATAGGTACCCAATGCCGCGAATAGATGACCTTTTCGATCAGATGAAAGGAGCAGTGGTATTCTCAAAGATCGATCTGCGATCAGGGTATCATCAGTTAAGGATTAAGGAAGGTGATATCCCAAAAAAAACTGCCTTCCAAACTCGATTTGGAAATTACGAGTTCGTCGACGTACCATTCGGATTGACCAATGCACCAGCAGTATTCTTGAGCCTCATGAACGACGTATTCTGAAAGTACTTAGATCGATTTGTACAAGTCTTTCTAGATGACATCCTCATCTATTTCAAGAACGAAAGAGAGCATGAGGAACACTTACGAGTAGTTTTTCCCTGCCTTAGAGAGAACAAATGGTATGGGAAGCTGTCGAAGTGTTCCTTCTTCCAGAAAGAGATCCACTATTTAGTTCATATCATTTCCAGCAAAGGAATCTCTAAGGACCCAGAAAAGGTAAAGGCCATTATGGAGTGGCCAGTGCCGAAAAATGACCATGAGGTGAGAAGCTTCATGGGGCTAGCAGGTTATTACCAGAAATTTGTGAAAGGATTTTCAAAAATAGCGAAACCCATCACCACTTTGCAATGCAAGGGGGTCAGGTATGAATGGACAGAAGAATGTGATAGTGCATTCATTAAGCTTAAGAGGTTACTAACCAGTGCACCAATTCTATGAGTGTTGGATATGGAAAAGGACTTCTCAATCTGCATGGATGCCTCGAAGAAAGGGTTGGGGACCATGCTAATACAGGATGGAGGAGTGATATCTTATGCGTCAAGGAAGTTGAAGAAACATGAAGATCTATACATGACTCATGATTTAGAGTTGGCAGCTGTAATGCCAGCTCTGAAAATTTGGAGGCACTATCTTGTGGGGCGAAACTTTGAGCTCAAAATGGACCATCAAAGTTTAAAACATCTCTTCACTCAAAGAGATCTGAATGCCAGGAAAAGGAGATGGAGTGATTTTATGAGTGAGTACGATTTTGGTATTTTGTACATCAAGGGAAAGGAAAATGTGGTCGTAGATGCCTTGAGTAGGAGGCCACGTATCTTCTCCTTGGTACCCTTAAAGGTCAATCTAAGGGAACATGTGTAGAGAGAACTCCAAGGAGATAGTTGGTATTTAAAGGTTACTTCAAACCTCCAAAGCGGGAGATAGTTAGATCCAAAGTATGAAGGATATAGTCTGGAAACAAATGGACTGTTAAGATATCAAGGAAGGATGTACATCCCTGAGAATGGGGATATTTGAACCATCATACTGAAGGAAACCCATAGAGCACTTTATTGTGCGCATCCGAGTGTGAAGAAGATGTACGCTGATATAAGGAAACTCTTCTTCTGGGTAGGCATAAAGCGCGATGTAGTCCATTTCATCGCCAAGTGCCTAGAATGTCAACAAGTGAAAGCCAACCACCGTCACCCGACAGGCCTCCTACAACCACATGATGTTCCTTTGTCCAAGTGGGAAGTCATCTCTATGGATTTTGTTGTGGGGTTGCCACTCACATCTCATAGACACAATGTCATTCTGGTAATAGTGGATAAGTTAAAAAGGAGTTCTCATTTTGTTTTGGTTAGAGACACTTACGATGTCATTGATGTGGCACGTGTGTTTGTAAGCGAGGTTATCCATTTGCACGGGATATCTAAGAAGATCATTTCAGATAGGAACTCCAGATTCACTTCTAGGTTTTGGACAAGTTTACAGTTAGCATTGGGGACTCAGTTGAACTTAAGCACAACTTATCATCCTGAAACAGATGGGAAAATGGAGAGAGTAAATCAATTCATGGAAGACATGCTTAGGATGTATGTAATGGATAATCAAACCCAGTGGGAGACCAGGTTTTCATTCGTATCAGGCCTAATAAAAGTACCATATGGTTCAGGAAGGGGACAAAGTTGTCACCTCGATTTATAGGACCGTTTAGAATCCAAGAGAAAATTGGACCCATTGCCTATTGTCTCATACTGCCACCCCACTTGAATAAAACTCATAATGTATTTCATGTATATGTTTTACGTCATTATGTTGTTGATGAATCACATAAACTAAATTGGAAGGAATTTCAAGTATCGGATGTGGGAACTCTCACTGTAGAACCATTACGCATATTGGACCATCAAGTCCGACATCTCAGGAACCATCTAGTAGACGAAGTTAAGGTCCAGTGGGACAAGTATAGTTTAGGATCTGCTACTTGGGAAGATGCCGAGACACTACGGCGAGACTATCCCTCACTTTTTTTGACCACCTCGAGAACATGTTTCTCGATGGTTGGTGTGTATGTAACACCACATTTTGACTTAGACAACCAGGATTACCTGAGGCCTATATACTTTATTTTCTAGTCACAATGAAACTATTAAGTGATACACCTAAACTTTAAATGTATGAACTTTTATGAATGATTAAATGTCATTGATGATGATGTATGTAATGCGATCTATTATGTGAATGTAAATTTTATGAATGTTTAAATGTTATTGATGATGATGTATATGATGTGACATATTGTGAGAATGTGAATTTTATGAAGGCTAAATGCTATTAGAATGATGTTGGGTATGATGCAATCTATTTTGGTAGATGATAATCTTATGAACGGGTATCGAAATTGAATTATGGGATATTATGAGATCTATTTCTAACTGGAAAACTCTGATGTTAATTTATCGATACAGGGATACCAAATTGAAATGATGATAGTATGCAATTACATGATGATAATGCATAGAAATGTATGAGTTTGTGTTACAGACTAATTTGCAGGTTATGGGCTATGAAATAGCCAAGGGATAAAGATGATGAAAGTGGATATCATGACCACTAGCCAAGAAAAACTATGGTATGAATATTGTATGTGGAATTTATATTGGTTTGGATGCATTGCTATGATATGTGGACCAGTGTAGGATTTCAGGTGAAGAGACTGCCCAAAACTGAATAAACAATGACAAAACCCCCAGCAACACGGTGCCACTGTGTATTCCATTGTAGGGTGTGGACCCTAGTCCTGTTAGGAGGAGTGGAGGCATTTCCCACCGTGTATCCTCCATTGTAGGGTGTGGACCCTAGTCCTATTAGGAGGGGTGGAGGCATTTCCTACCGTGTATCCTCCGAATCCTGAAGTCATGGGAGGACGGTGTTAGCTCACGCTCCCCTAGACATGTGATGATGATTGTCAGTTGCCTGCTGGGGAAGCTTGGTCAAGATAGTGACACTTCCACTTACGAGTTCTATTTGGAGTTAGGTCAATATAGTTGACGCTCCAAGATAGTCCAGCAGAGGAAGGATAGGAATGGAGATGGAAGTAGGTTAGGGAGGAAGGATGAGTAGAAATAGTTGAGAGAGTATGGAGATTTGTCTGATGGTGGAATTTAATGTTTTCCCTTCAAAAAAAAAAAGAGAAATGTGTATGTATGAATATTCATAATTACGCAACTAAACCATAGTTGTCTAAATAAAATTGTTGAACCAGATAATAGCAATTAAATAATTTCTCAAAGAACTGATTGGTTTGTTGTGTTTTATAAAAGACTAGTCTTGCTGACTCGATTGGATGCATACATAAATTACTAAAGGATGGTAGTTTTGATTATTAGTACATGCACAAGACTTGTATGTACTAGCTACACATACATTTCTTGTACATATACACTAGTATGTATGAGTTTTCTTGACTTACTTACTGATAGTGTCGGTTAATTGTTATGAATGTGTGAACCATGTTCCTGTTCCTTTGTACCATAAGATACCTTAACTTCAGGATGAAGTTTCCTGAAGGGTGGGTGTATGTAACGACCCTTATTTAATAGATGTATAGGATTATTAAATTATAATTAATTTGATAATCTGACTGTCCTAAAATGTTAGCTAAACGATAATTATCTCTTAAATAATATTAACTAATTAATTACTATTAATTACTTGTTCATATCTGTCAATGATTAATTAATTATCAATTGACTCATTAACTAATTGAGTAAAGAATTAAAAGGGGTTAATAAGTTTAATTTGTTAAAGACTTACGTACACGGGAAGGGATAAGACATTGAACATAAAGGGATAGTATATTAATTATAAAGGGATAAGATATTAATTATAAGGGGACAAGATGATAAATAAATGGATAAGGAAGTTAATGAAAGGGGGGAGTCAGTGAAAGGGGAATATGACGGGGGGAGAGTCGGAGGGTGAAAGACATTCTTTTTGGGGAAAGGAAGCATTTTGGGGGAGGAGGATTTTATTTTGGGAGGGAGAAGCATTTTGGGGGGGATGGGAGTACTGGTTTCTTGGCTTGGCTTTTTTGGTTGTGTGGTTGAGTTCTGTAGTCTTTGAGTATCATTGCAGGGGGCACCGAGTTGCTAGGGGTTTTGGGCATGAGGGTCAGGATTCCTTTCGGTTTTCTAGAGCTAGGGAGCCAGATAGGCTGCTCCTAGCTGGCTGGGAGGATAGTCAGTTTGGGCAAAGTTGGTCTGTGGCTTCAAGCTGGGCAAGGCAGCAACAGCAAGGTCAACAAGACAAGCGGAGGGTTAGCATTAGACCAAGGTATTTTAATTTACGTATTTGTTTTATTTTGTTATGAAATTATTATTCGTTGATAAATTTAACATGCGTATGTGCTGAATTAAATGAAATTATTGAGTTTTCTACGTAGAAGTAGAAGTTTACTGTTTTAAATTTATGGATTTAATAGAATTGAGTTAATTAGGTCTCTACATCAAAAACCCCTGGAGTCAATACTCTACCAAGTGATCTTGTGGGAGACAAAGGGCCTCTAAGGAATAAGGCCCTTGCCTTATTGCATGCCCCTTATCATCATCGTGAGTGACTGTCACAGTCGACCCTCACGACATCGTGGGTCTTCTCGAACTAGGTAATCGTTAACCTACAATTTGAGCCACAACGAGAGTACTAGTAGGCTGTGGCAGGGCTTCCGTCCACACCTCTCCCTCAACTTCTATGGTAGCCGTGCATGACCCCTCTACTCCACATGTGAGTCTAGTCAACAAATTATCGTCAGCCTGCATCATCAATGAATCATGTCAGAAATAGTATCCACAATCATATCATCTAATCAGATGCACAAATATCATATATACAACAATCAAATCCCCAATAGTCCACTCCCTGACTCGATATGGAGTCCAAGGGGTTTCATCAATGCCTCTGCATCTTCGAGGTCCAAAATCCTGCACACTCAGGAAAATCGAGTCAATAGCACATGTTTATGTCAATACAACAAAATAAGAAGCCATCAATCCATAACGCTTCATAATCATAATCAAATGCCCAATAGTATAATAATCTGGATCACTTGCAAGCAAGTGTCCTCAAAGAATAAGTTAGCTCAGTGTGCACAAGAGCGAGATGTTACAAAGCCAGTACATTGATATGATAGATTTCTTTTTAAGAAATGTGATTCTACTTCAAAGCATATCTCTAGCCTTGATTAATCAATAATATTTTTGTTATAATTGGTCTTTTCGAAATAAATGATTTTTTAATTATTTGATTTTTCCATGTATAATTTTCATATTTTGGTTCAATATATAACGAGGCATTTTATGAGATAAAATCAATTAATACTACCAAATTGTTGAGGTTTTTATTGAAACATACATTTCTTGAATCATCCTACTTGTAATCAATGTCCTTTGAGTTGCATGAGAATCAGCAAGGGTGAATGGCTCTTTTGCATAAGATTGTCATGGCTCGTGGATGCATTTGATTGATGGATGGATTATGTTATTTTCATGTATCTTTTCATATCTCTTTGCATAGGTTGTTTTATATCATCATCATTTTCGATAATGAAAGAAAATTTAGGATCAAATTCCTTCAACAAATTATATGAAATGGTGTAATAGGACATGCATCAAAATGACAAGTAGGGATTACATTGGTGATGCATGTATATGCAAGTGGTATGAGGATATGACAAATGGTGTACCAAGGTATATGGTAGTAATTTTTGGTTTTATCTAAAAAATAAATATCATAACCAAGTAGCATATGGTATTAATTTTTGGTTATGTTTAAAAAAATAAATATCATAACCAAGTAACACTTGGACATGTTTGTACAAATATTTGTAGGTGGTATTTTGATTTATCCAAGAATAATGGGCATGGGAACATTCTTCACTAGTTTTGCAATGTTTTCTTAATAAAAATAATTTCCCAAGTTATTGAAGTTTTCTTTCTATTAGAGAAAGATTTACTATATTTGACGCATTATTTATGCAAAATAGATTGTGGTAGATTTAGATCAGATTGAAACCACTATACTTTTATTGTGCATCAAATAATGTATTAAGTATGTATAGCTTCATCACGATCCCAAGACATTAGAAAAGTTCTTTAGAGGTTTTTTCCATAATAATGAACCCCATCACTTCCATGCATAGAAAAGATAAGAATTTTATAAAAAAATAAATATGAAAGAAGCTATAATAGTTATTTACCAATATACCCATTATTAGGGTGTTATACATGGAAATGAATTTTGTAATCTACATGGATGCTTCCCTAGAATATATAGGATTCCATGCATAGAAAAGATAAGAATTTTATAAAAATATAAACATGAAAGGGATTTTGAGAAGCTATAGTAGTTATTTACCAATACACCCATTCTTAGGGTGTTATACATAGAAATGAATTTTGTAATCTACATGGATGCTTCCCTAGAATATATAGGAGGAGTGCTACTACAAGTAAATGTTTTAATTGCACATTCATACATGAAATTAAACAATGACAAGTTGAGATAATGCACCAATAGATGGTATGTACGGATTATATTTATGTAACTCCAAACTAGTTGATTGTAGGTAGGAAATGAAAACCTACATTTTAGGTTAGACAATGGATGAGGACCATATTTTTCAGTAAACATGAAGAAATTTTGTACCAAAGAGGGAGGAATACAAGAGTTAATAATAAGAGAGGTACATATTGTGTATTATTTACCTCCCCTAGGTGTTAAGAAAATGCATATAGATATAAAGTTGATTTTTTTGGTCAACAATGTGAGGGATTATTAGTAAGGGTAGTCATATTGACATATTAAAATTGTGATTCTACACACTTAACATAGATTAAGAGATGTGATAAACATATCTGAACTAGAATTCTTCTTCTAACATTAGTTAAGAGACATTTTTCGAGGTCAAAAACAAAAACAAACAAGACAAATTTTACCCATTTTCAATTATTTAAACATTAAAAGTATTTTTTTAGGAAACCTCAATTCAAATGTCAAATTTAAACCCCAAATGTAGTAGTGAGTGCATCACATAGATGGGATCATTATAGTCTAAAAACCACTCTCTCTAATATTGAACTAATTCACAAACTAAAAAACCCTAATTAAGAACCAAACAACTCTAAGAACCTATTGGAATAGGAAAAAATAGAATGATGTATAACCTAGAGTTCCAAGAGTAGTGGTGGTGCCAGTAAACACTATTACCACCTAAGCACAATGAGCATAGATCCAAGAGATTATGTCATAGATTGATATATAAGATCATCTATATATAGGTTTGGGTAGGAAACAAAACTCTTAATGTATGTGACCACATCACATAACCACCCATATAATGTGGATCTAAATGAAAAAAATGGATATAGTCAACTCCTATGCATCTAGTCAGTGGTCAACTCTCTTAATGGTGAGCTCCCTCTTCAATGGCAACTACAAATTTTGACAAGGTGATATTACAACAAAAATCATAGGTTCCAATACTCAAATTCCTTGGATGACCTAAGATGGTACCACTTGTTCTTCCTTTGGGAGATTACATTGTCTAAGGAAAAAATATAATTAAGAATATGATATTTGAAGTTGGATTCCTCCACTAGGTAGATGGTAACTCCAAGATTCAACTCTCAAATCTAGGAAGAGGCTTCAGAGGATCCTACTTCCATACTTACAAAACTTTTAAAGCCTCTTTTCTATGCCTTGTACATTAAAGTTGATCAGGCCTCATCTACAATGTTTGAAAAAAGACTAGAAAAAGTTTTATATATAACCTTATCCTCCCCTTTAAATACAGTGTACAAATTACAAAAGAACTTGATTGATACATATTATCATCTTGTGCTTTGGAGAGATGACCTATCCCACCATTCTAAGATCATGATATTTGAGATAAAAATCCATTTCCCTCTAATATATGGTCACACATCATCATTTTTTCATTCTCCATATTGAAAGACATAATGTTATCACTACATCCAATCTCATACTTTATTGAGAGCTCAATTGGTAGAACTTCCAATATAGGCTATGAGCTAGCATTTTTCTCCCCCACCTTTGAATAGTTTTCTTGTGATATGATTTATGGCTCTTGCCTCCCAACTAATCCTTCACTCTAAGCATGAGGTGAACCTAGTAAGACCTTGTTGATGATCATCACTTTTGTCCTAATGTTTTCTTCCCTTATTCTCTAGAAATTCCAATCCTCTTTTACATTATTCCATTGATCAGAATAGGCATACTTGAATGGAATACAAACATAGTCCACCAATTGTGCTTGTTTCCATTTACCTACATCAATATCCATACATTAAAGAAAACCTTCATCAAGTTATATTTCCACCAACATGGATGTGACATGTTTAACTACTTGAATCTTGATACATTAAACAATATCTATAAATATACATTGTTGGTGTAAATTTACATAGAGGGTTAGAAAATCTATAGATATTGTGGTTTCTTCAAGATTATAGAAAAATGTTGGAGACAAACTAGAATCCATGTCTTTAAATGAACAAATTCACCTTCATATGTATGTTATTCTTCTGAACAAGAGTAAAATGCAGCAAAATAAATAAGCGAGAAAAACAAATTCATGAAAGAATGAAAAAATAGTCCACTACCCAATAGATTCCTTTACACTGAATCTATGAAGAAAACCATGGACATGTTGATATCCCTCAACCTCTCCTTTGGGAGGGTTCTTAATCTTCCCTGATTGTTTGGCTACTCTCTCCTCTGTTGATGGTTGTAGATGATGATGACTGCTACAAGAGAATCTCCTGGAGAAATTAGGGTTTCTTGAGCTATGGAGAAAATATAATGGAAATCACCAACAATGGAGAGAATTGACAGAAAGAATGATATCATAGGTGAAAATGAAATGAGATAATGAGATGGGGGAAAGCCTCTTACTTTTATATGAAAGTTTTTGAATTTTATCTCATTATTATTTTTTTAAATAAAATTAAGAGGGAAAAATCATAAATGGGGTTTTATGACTTTATTAAGTGAAAATAAGTTTAGTGAAGATGTTCCTATAAGTTAAGTTGATGTGAAATGATGTAAAAGTGGGTTTTATGTCATGATACCCATATTATTGATAGTTGATGGGACATGATGTAAAAGTCAGTTTTATGTCATGATACTTGTACTATTGATAGTGCATTCCGGGAGACCTAGAATTTTGGTCTAGGTGGTCAATTTTAGATGATAACATACATATGTTATTACCCATGTGTTGAAGGGTCCAATTTTCCAAAATTCTCAAGGAAGAGCTGGAAATTTTACCCATATTGCTTCCACATTTGATTTCTATATTTGTAGATCAAAACATGACAACAATTCTCTCAATCAAACAATGGAGGAATCCCATAACCATTTTCCTTATTTTATACAAACCACATCCACTTCATTCTATAAAATGAAGGTTATCCACCCCTTAGAAAATATATATAAGGTATAATTTTTCCTCAATAAACATTTCCTATGCATCCACTCACTAAATGTTTTCATTAAAATTACTCGAATAACATGACCCATCAAGGATATCACTTGCAAAACCATTACTTGATCTCATGATATATCCTCACCCAAAACTACGTTTAACTTTTCCTTTCACAAGTTAAATAATTTTGGATTCGTCCTTGAGTGACACACTTCAAGATACTTTTCTACAGGGAAACTTTTACGAGCTAAATTTTGGCCATGGTCTAATTTTACATGTTTTTTTCCCAAAAAAAGATTAGCTAATTTCCATTTTTTATAAAAATGATTTGCCCAAATTCTATAGAACTAAATTAGTTTACCTTAAAACTAGCCCAAATTTTATATAAACTATATAAAATCCTTAGAAATTTGAATTTTTTTACAAAAATATATCGAAACATTTTATAGTTTGCATATTAAAGACTAGTAAGATTAGCCAAGGTTTTCACATTTTGAAATAAATTTTCATCCTTAAAATCATCCCTTCTCTTTTATATGACATTCTTTCTTATTCGAAACACGAGAAATATCCTCAAGTAATAGATGATAACCATGCTTCTTCTTCAAAACCTTTGAATATTGTTCTATACATGGTTCATGTCATAAAGAATCTAACCCTTATTCACTAATGAAGGTTGAAGAAACCTCCAATCCTAAAGAAAAAACCTATTGTTTATGGGAGAGAAAGGACCAAGTGTCTTTGTCATTTATCATTCATTTAGATCCACATAACCACCCATATAATGTGGATCTAAATGAAAAAAATGGATATAGTCAACTCCTATGCATCTAGTCAGTGGTCAACTCTCTTAATGGTGAGCTCCCTCTTCAATGGCAACTACAAATTTTGACAAGGTGATATTACAACAAAAATCATAGGTTCCAATACTCAAATTCCTTGGATGACCTAAGATGGTACCACTTGTTCTTCCTTTGGGAGATTACATTGTCTAAGGAAAAAATATAATTAAGAATATGATATTTGAAGTTGGATTCCTCCACTAGGTAGATGGTAACTCCAAGATTCAACTCTCAAATCTAGGAAGAGGCTTCAGAGGATCCTACTTCCATACTTACAAAACTTTTAAAGCCTCTTTTCTATGCCTTGTACATTAAAGTTGATCAGGCCTCATCTACAATGTTTGAAAAAAGACTAGAAAAAGTTTTATATATAACCTTATCCTCCCCTTTAAATACAGTGTACAAATTACAAAAGAACTTGATTGATACATATTATCATCTTGTGCTTTGGAGAGATGACCTATCCCACCATTCTAAGATCATGATATTTGAGATAAAAATCCATTTCCCTCTAATATATGGTCACACATCATCATTTTTTCATTCTCCATATTGAAAGACATAATGTTATCACTACATCCAATCTCATACTTTATTGAGAGCTCAATTGGTAGAACTTCCAATATAGGCTATGAGCTAGCATTTTTCTCCCCCACCTTTGAATAGTTTTCTTGTGATATGATTTATGGCTCTTGCCTCCCAACTAATCCTTCACTCTAAGCATGAGGTGAACCTAGTAAGACCTTGTTGATGATCATCACTTTTGTCCTAATGTTTTCTTCCCTTATTCTCTAGAAATTCCAATCCTCTTTTACATTATTACATTGATCACAATAGTCATACTTGAATGGAATACAAACATAGTCCACCAATTGTGCTTGTTTCCATTTACCTACATCAATCTCCATACATTAAAGAAAACCTTCATCAAGTTATATTTTCGCCAACATGAATGTGACATGTTTAACTACTTGAATCTTGATACATTAAACAATATCTATAAATATACATTGTTGGTGTAAATTTACATAGAGGGTTAGAAAATCTATAGATATTGTGGTTTCTTCAAGATTATAGAAAAATGTTGGAGACAAAATAGAATCCATGTCTTTAAATGAACAAATTCACCTTCATATGTATGTTATTCTTCTGAACAAGAGTAAAATGCAGCAAAATAAATAAGCGAGAAAAACAAATTCATGAAAGAATGAAAAAATAGTCCACTACCCAATAGATTCCTTTACACTGAATCTATGAAGAAAGCCATGGATATGTTGATATCCCTCAACCTCTCCTTTGGGAGGGTTCTTTATCTTCCCTGACTGTTTGTCTACTCTCTCCTCTATTGATGGTTGTAGATGATGATGACTGCTACAAGAGAATCTCCTGGAGAAATTGGGCTTTGTTGAGCTATGGAAAAAATATAATGGAAATCACCAACAATGGAGAGAATTGACAGAAAGAATGATATCATAGGTGAAAATGAAATGAGATAATGAGATGGGGGAAAGCCTCTTACTTTTATATGAAAGTTTTTGAATTTTATTTCATTATTATTTTTTAAAATAAAATTAAGAGGGAAAAAACATAAATGGGGTTTTATGACTTTATTAAGTGAAAATAAGTTTATTAAAGAGGTTCCTATAAGTTATGTTGATGTGAAATGATGTAAAAGTGGGTTTTATGTCATGATACCCATATAATTGATAGTTGATAGGACATGATGTAAAAGTTGGTTTTATGTCATGATACCTGTACTATTGATAGTGCATTTCGGGAGACCTAGAATTTTGTTCTAGGTAGTCAATTTTACATGATAACATACATATGTTATTACCCATGTGTTGAAGGGTCCAATTTTCCAAAATTCTCAAGGAAGAGCTGGAAATTTTACCCATATTGATTCCACATTTGATTTCTATATTTGTAGATCAAAACATGACAACAATTCTCTCAATCAAACAATGGAGGAATCCCATAACCATTTTCCTTATTTTATACAAACCGCATCCACTTCATTCTATAAAATGAAGGTTATCCACCCCTTAGAAAATATATATAAGGTATAATTTTTCCTCAATAAACATTTCCTGTGCATCCACTCATTGAATGTTTTCATTAAAATTACTTGAATAACATGACCCATCAAGGATATCACTTGCAAAACCATTACTTGATCTCATGAGATATCCTCACCCAAAACTGTGTTTACCTTTTCCTTTCACAAGTTAAATAATTTTGGATTCGTCCTTGAGTAACACACTTCAAGATACTTTTCTACAGGGAAAATTTTACGAGCTAAATTTTGGCCATGGGCTAATTTTACATGGTTTCTCCCAAAAGAAGATTAGCTAATTTCCATTTTTTTATAAAAATGATTTGCCCAAATTCTATAGAATAAAATTAGTTTACCTTAAAAATAGCCCAAATTTTATACAAACTATATAAAATCCTTAGAAATTTGAATTTTTTTCAAAAATATCTCAAAACATTTTATAGTTTGCATATTAAGGACTAGTAAGATTAGCCAAGGTTTTCACATTTTGAAATAAATTTTCATCCTTAAAATCATCCCTTCTCTTCTATATGCCATTCTTTGTTATTCGATGATTGGATTAATTTCCTTTAAATAAAACTCGAGAAATATCCTCAAGTAATAGATGATAACCATGCTTCTTCTTTAAAACCTTTGAATATTGTTCTATACATGGTTTATGTCATAACAAATCTAACCCTTATTCACTAATGAAGGTTGAAGAAACCTCCAATCCTAAAGAAAACACCTATTGTTTATGGGAGAGAAAGGGCCAAGTGTCTTTGTCATTTATCATTGGCACATAAACAAATGTTGACTCTTTAGCTATAACCAAACCCACTTATTGAATGAGAATGTTTCCCTTCAAATGTCAAAAACTCACCTTAATGAATACATCCTTCCATGGAGGATTACAAGTCTTGTAATTTACCTTCACAATTTCTAACAAAACATCCAAGGACACATTTACATAGTTTTGATCCCATTCTAGTTTTGATCCCATTCCAAATATTCCACTTTAGTATTTGTTTTGGAGATGGGACACTAAAACTTTATCTAGGTGTGAAGGGTGTGCTAAATACTTCTTTTTTTCTTTTTTCTTACATATTTAGAAGAGAAAAACCTTACCTCAAATCTAAAGGATTTCATTTTCTAAAACCATAAGTATGTAATTTCCACATGTGTTTTTTTAGATCTTATCTCTCTAAGGACCAAGAGCCTAGTATTTCCTCATGTGACATTAAAAAATAATTTCCACAATGATTACAATAGATGCAAAGAAAAATAAAAAAGATCCCCTTTATCATCCAATCTACCTTTCCTTCTTTTTCTTCTTTACTCCGCTTTCCCATCCAACAAGCAAATTCAAAATGTTAATGTGATTGTGTATGTTTAAAAAAAAATCTTATGGGATCCCTCCTTCCTCAAAATTTTAAGTTGAAAGGTGCCTCAAATACCAAGTAAACTTTAAGGGATAAAGTTAACCATTTAATTAATAACTCAATGGAGTGAATCCAAAGAAACTAATAACTTAGGGTTTTCATTTTAACGTGGCAAGTTTACTCATTCTCATGATTAAAAACAAAGAATAGATATCATGTTTTAATTGGAGCAAGGTGCAGCAATCTACTCTCACAAAATGACATGAAGTTATGTCGCAAAGACCCTAGAAACGCATGAGTGCGTCCGGTTGAATGGGCAAAAGAATAAATCCATTAAAAATGATGTTTCTAATTTTCTATCTTCTTACATTGAAAGGCATATTGTCATTAAATCAAAGCAGAAAGTACCGTATCTAAGAATACCCAGATGGATCATGAATGAAGCCTCCACTGCATACTCTTCTAAACCTAATATGAAGGAAATACGACCTGGGAAGAACACTTGCTCGAAGGCAATACAGGGCAAGAAATAAAATTAGAACCAGAAGAATTCACACACAAATAGATCTGGTACAGCTGATTGTTTCCCGAATCGTCCGTATTACATTCAATTCCTGCCGAGTATCCTGTAGCCGCTTGTACCGCATCCTGGATGCTACTCAAACTGTAATTTTCCCCATCTGGTCGTATTCCCGCCTGGTCCAACGCACCCAGAAGATCGACGCTGTCTTTGAGCCCAAGGGCGGCCGCGAAATAATCGTGTTGGTTGAGAACAGACTCCGAGCAAGTCCCGTGCTTCTGCCACTCGTGTGCCCAGAACCTCAAACTGTTACTGCTCGGGCAAGCCAACGAGCCCCATTCCTGGCTCAGATCCTCTCTCAAATCACTGATCTGCACAGACTCGGATTAATTGTTATTACCATCGAATTAAAATATTTCACAATGCAGAAACGGATTAAAGAGTAATATTGTTAGAATATCTATTTATGTAGTATACTTGTGAAGGATCGAAGCGATTGCCAGTGTCGCAGTTAGAAGGATAGCCACCATCGTTATAATTTGGCCACAGACCGTGAATCGAAAAATTCGACGGAGGCTTCCCCGTGGTAGGATAGCAGCAGCTAGCTTCTGTATCGCAATAGGATAACGATCCACAGATGGTTATCGTGGGGCTGTCTATATAAAATAAGGTCAGCGTAAATTATTGAAACGCCTAAAAATATCCGAGCGAATATTACTCAGAATCTGAGGGCAAAAATGGAATCGTCCAGTGCATGATCCAATAATCCATTGGATATTGTAAGGGCTGCTCACAGCTTGCCCTCAATTTTAAAAGATTTCTTTCAAGCACGTTGGCCACTTTCAATGTGCATTGCTATAACTTTCCAATGTTAAAAAACGGAATTTGTGCATTAAAATCAACAGAAAGTTCAGCAAATTTAGCTGATAATGTTAAAAAGCGGAAGTTGTGCTTAAAATAAACAAAAAGATAAGCAACTTTAGCTGATGTGAGATATTTTTGGACGGTTTTTGTAATTTTCGTTTCTTAAAACTAATTCTTTTCCGCTTCTGGAACTCACATCACATCATATACGGTAATTATTAAAATTATTAATTAAAACAAAATCAATATCCACCGCAAATAAAATAGTTTAATACATAATATAATGTATTGTTTATATTAAGTAATTTTTTTTTTACATTTAAGTATTAGATATATGTATAATTTCTTCCTTGAGTGTCTTTCTTCTTGACTGTTTAACATGGAATTGAGAAGAAACATTTAAAAAAAATATTAATTAATGTCCACTATAAATAAAATATAAAATAGTGTAATATCTACATCTTAAATAAAAAAATTCAATATCATCTTTATATGTGTGTATTTGTTTATGTGCATGAAGCAAGTGAAAATAAAAAAAATTATTATTGTTAAAACATTTCAATGATGCGTTGTTCAATTTCTTCTTTATGACTAAAAAAGTTTGAGAAAATATTTGCATCACCTTTAGACTACCACAAATAAAATGGATGTAAGCTATCAATCTAATTTAGACATATACTTTAGAGAATACAAATGTATTTTGGATTCATAGTTTTCTAATCAATGAGATGGATTTAAGTTAAATAAAATGGAGTTGTCTAACTATTCTACGAAATGATTTTTTTCATATGAATCTGGCTACATAAATCTGCACGAAATCATTTTTTTTGTTGTTGTTTAAAATCCATTTTCGAATGCAAAAATAGATTTAAAAACCCCTTGTTGCACTTGGATTATACAGAAATAATCACTCAATTCTGTTTTTAAACTATGACAAATAAAATGGAAATAAACTATCAATCCAATTTATACATATACATTTTAGCATCCAAATGTATTTTGGATTCAGTTTTTTCTAATCAAATTGAAACCTAAGATTCAGTTTGTAGCATGTAAAATTTTTATTAGTAATTGACAATTCCTAGATTACAAGGTGGGCAAAGCATCTCATGAAAATTGTATGAGTGATGGAAAAGATTCCTGCATTACGAGGCGTGCTAAGGAACTCACGAAATTAGTGCAAACTCGATGCTTATGGTCCTCTAGGAATAGATTAGAGCTCCGAAATATTTGATGAATTTTATGGATCATTATTCGACAAATACTTGGATTTCGCAAGGGGAGATGTATTTAGGCAAGTAGTTGAAAGATCAAATCTTTGACATTTACTAACTATATGAAGGGATGAAAACGTGATTTTGAACACATTTGGCGGCTAAACTTTGTATGGAGAAAAGATATGCATTTGGTATGGATTCATGTTAAAAGGTTAGTAGATTTGACTGGTATGGATTCATGTTAAAAGGTTAGTAGATTTGACTATAAATTTGTAAGAGTTATTAGATTATGGAGAAAAGATATGCATTTGGTATGGATTCATGTTAAAAGGTTAGTAGATTTGACTGGTATGGATTCATGTTAAAAGGTTAGTAGATTTGACTGGTATGGATTCATGTTAAAAGGTTAGTAGATTTGACTATAAATTTGTAAGAGTTATTAGATTTTACTTTAGATTTGTTTAATATTTTTTAAATTTAATTTATGTTTCTAATTTGTAGTTTAATATCAAAAAGATGTTTGATATAATATGGATAAAGGTGGTACATATAAATTTAACAAAATAATTAACATAAAATAAAAATAAATATAATAAGTATTAATAATTAAAATTAAAAGGATATAGTCCTTTACAATGTGGAGGTTATAGTGGTAGCAGTTGGATAACACGACCACGTGTAACTTAAAACCAATCTCAAGGTCAAAGATAGACCTTAGTTGGAAGCCTCATAGTACCTCAATTTCCTAGCTAGTTTATATTGAAACCCAGGAAAGATGTGCTTATTATTTTTTATAAATATGAGTATTATAGATTTTATGTTATAATTGTGTTGCTTCTATGTATTTTACTATTTTACTGTTAAAATGTTGTGAGTTATATTTAAAGAAAATGCTATTATATTTATCTATATTTATATGAGTTTTTCATGAGCTTGCTTGTCATTTAGATGTATAAATTAATTTAATAGTAGGAAAAGACATGGTATATTTATTAAGGTATCATAGTTAAATTTTATGGGTGAAAATTGGAGAAAGTTTCTAGTGCCCCACCATTCCAGCACGAAAATAAGTGGTCAAGTATGTTACAAATTAGTATTAGTGTGTAGGTACAATACAAAACCTACATGGGCTAGAGTCAGTTTGTAGAAGGAAATTTGTATTATGCTTGCAAATTGTTTGAGAAATTTTCTTGGGTGAAATTTAGTAAAGAAGCCCAATTTCTGGAGAAAATCCATATAAAATAGGTTTTATGAAAAACTCAAAAATTTTATAGGTGATGATGTGGAGGCCATGTATGTGGTGAAGTGAGTTGTCATGGTGGAAAAGATAATTGTCAAGCATACATGTAGCAGGGTCCATAGAGTTCTAGTTGTGGGCAGAGGTGCGTGCATTAGAGAAAATTTTCTCAAAAAATGGGCCTTATAAGAAAAACTATGTTTGTTAAGTTGGAAATTCAATAACCAATAGAATTTCAAAGAATTGAGTTAACAATAATTGTTGAATTAGACATATAAAAGTCAAGGATTATTATGTGTCATGTTTCTATTTGACAATATTTAAACATATTTACACCTCAACTTAGTTAAAATCTTAGTGAGATTGTCTCGAGATATGTTCAATATCTTTGAAATACTCAATACTCAATATTTTATATTATTAGTGCTTTCATTATTTATTGTATGATATCTATTATCTTTTATTTATTATATTTTCGTTGTTATTATTATATATCAATAATAATGTATACTTCCATTATACATTAATATTTTATTGCTATTATTATATTATTATATAATAATATTATATTATATAGTTATTAAGTTGTAATATTATATAATATTTAATTAGTAATTACAAAGTTGTAATATATTTATTAATTTAGAATTATATAACTTTTATATAATAATTAATTCATAGTATTAATTGTTAGTATGTGTTTAACTTTTCATATTTAATTCATACTACAAATATCACCTCTAATATGTCTACCACCTTCACATTTGTATTATAATATAATAAGTTTTAAGTCAGAGGTGTTGAGGGGAATAAAACCATATTATAATACAATGAGTTTATAATATAAGAAGCTTTAAATCCATAGTGTCGAGGGGCACACAAGTCCCTATGAAGGTTGATGAGCCGCAAAATATTCATCTTTTGACATCTTATTTTCCTTATTTTTAATCCATTATGTTTACTCGTAACTTTATATTAACCCATTTTTATGCTCATATGTGGGATCTAGGTTAAAAGTATTTTCCATTGAATTTCGTAGTATTTCATTGAATCAAGATTAAAATTAGAGAGAATTAATATATTATGTATTTACTTTTGAAATAATGGCTCATGTGTGATGTTGGTTACTATTTCCTATATACTATCTGAGTTTGTATTGATTGACCCAGGGTTCATGTCTGTTTGGGATTCCAACAAAGCCTCTAAAACTATCGGCCCTCCTGGTAAACCAGAAGGCAACCCAGTGCACAGAGTGCACTGCGCAGTCTCACCCGAGATAGCTTTAATGGGTGGCTGCAATACTCAGGTGTTTACACCCTAGGATTGAGTGCGAGATCTGATAACTTTGTATTGAGGATGCTACTGTAACTTATCAATGGAATCTACTTGTTATTCACGATTAAACAGGAAATATAATAACTCATTCACTCATCATAGAAATATACATTGAAAGAAAAAAAAGACACACACACAATCAATCATATAACCCTGAAGTTACTATGGTTCACCCCCTCCTGGGCTACATCCACAAATATTTAGCTCTTACCTCTTTTATTATAGTAGTTTTGTTACTACAATGTCACGTGCTTTACAACTCTTCTCGGTTGGGTTAAGATCTATTATGAGGCAGACTAGATTGCACCAGGCTCCTCAACCTGCGATCTAACCCTCAAGATCTACCCTCCTCCAACCTCTCTAGCTCAACAACTTACAAAATTAGGTCATACAACAAACTATTACATCGCATTCACTTCTTCACATTTGTCTCTCTATATCAAAAAGTCAACCCCCTATGTGGCCTAGGTATCTCTATTTTTACATTTATGGCTCTTTAGCCATTACAATACGTTACCAAAACCCTAACCCTACAATTGTTAGGACTTCCATGCATGCACGTCTACTGCTTTTCCTTCCAGTTGTTGCTTTCCTCATGCATGCCTTCTTTCCCAAAATCATCTTTCTTTCTACTTTAGTCTGCCTCCAACAAGCCCCCAAAACTGACATGTGGCTCGTCCCGAGCCACCTAACCTTTGTGCGCTTCTTCGACCTCCTTGGTGATTGCCTATAACTTTTCTTTGAGATCCGCTTCTTGTGTTTGCGCCTGCACGGTCTTCTCTTTGAGTGTGTCTACTATCTAGACTGCAATTTCATCACTCATTAATTCTATGCACTCTTCCTGGGTCTGTGCTATTTTTGTCTTGGATTCCTCTGCTTGTGCAAGGACTTCTGCTACCTGCTCTTGAAGCGGTTCCATTTGAGCCTGATGCTCATTTTTCTGTGTTTGCGTAGTGGTGAGTTCTGCTTGGAGTTTCTTCATGTCTTGCGCCCCTTTGACATGCTCTATGATAGTCATTGTCTTATGCCTCTGCTTGAGGTCTTGGATAGATGTGCTTATCCTTTATCCTTCCTTGTCCCACTTCTGGACTTGCTGATCCTCTTCTAATTTTGTCCAAAGTTGTGTTGCTTTATCAAACAATTCGTTGTGTTGACCTATTGCTCTATCTCCTACAAATGCGTTGTTGCCTCCTGCTTACTTTTCTCTCTTACCATCAGTGGAGTGGTAGGTGTGAGCTACTCACGGAGATTCTCGATCTCCTTCTGATATTGATCGATTTCCTACGCAATTAGATCAATCTTCTCTGCTGATGTGAGTTCATCCCTCTGCTCAGACTTTGGAATCTTCTCATAAGTTCCTGCCACTTTTCATTCCAGTCCATTCGCACACTCCCTCTCTTATTAGGTCTCGAACAAAGCCTGCTCACATATTATTTCCAGCGCATCCCGTTTCTCCATTGCCTGCTGCAATTTGGCTAACTCTGTGCGTGCGTAGGACTGTACCTCTTAGGTAACGCTAACCTGCAATTTGCGTAGAGCCTTGGATGGTATTTTTGGCAATACCAGTTGGATGTGGGTTAAGTCCTTTAGGGTTTTCTGCCCCACGATCTCGTCCATGCGCAACATACTGAGTGAAATGTGGATTGTTATGCTCAGTTGCGGTATTGTATGCACTGTATCATGCTCACCTTATTCCAGTATTTCTTCTATCTGTGTTGTTGATGGTCCTGTTTCCATGTTGTTTCCCACTAGCTGTACTTCTCGGATCTTCTTGAGGATCTGTCACATGTCTACCAGCTCCTCTTGAATTATGTCCCTGTGGTGTGCAGCATTGTCAAAATCCTCAGATAGACAATCTTGAACCATTCGAGCTATCATTTCTCCATCATCCTCCATGATCATGTATTCTGGAGGTGTTCTTTGTGCCTTCATCATCTTGTGTGCTCCTCCTATCTGCATGGCTGGCCTCTTATTACCACCCGTTTCTTGTGAGTTGGGACTTAGTGTGGTCCCCTGCGCTGCCTCACCCTGTTTCGGTTGCACTTGAGCCAGTTGTGTAGTATTTTTTTCCCCTTCTGGGTCCCTATCTTATCTGTCCCTTCATTTGTCTGATTTGTTTTCATCTGGCCCATCCTTCATTTCTTGGGCACTAGGACTTCTTGAGGTTGTGCTTCTCCCTGCCCTGCCTCCTCTTATGTTTTCTTTGTGGGTATCTCTTGGGTAAGGATTGGAATCTTCCACTTGTCTTCCCAGTCTTTTATATCCATGTTGATGTCTCCCTCCATGATACAGTACCGCATTTGTAGCCACTGCTCATTGGGGTTCTTCCGCGCATGTATCCACATCGTATGTCCTATGGTCTTGAAGTGTGCAATGTCCCGGTACCATGCAACAACCTCTGGTGTTATTCTCCACACGTTGGAGATGGCCTCCTATAGGTCGTGAAGGTATCCTTCGAATACAGATGCATTCATTTTCTTTTTCTTAGCATCTGACGCGACGCCAAGTGAAAAATACTTCGCTCCATAGTTCAGCTTGGGTCTAGTGCCAAAAAATGTGTAACTCGGTTCCTTCCATCCCATGATGGATATCAACATAAGAAGCCATGAATAGTGAAATTATGTTCCTAGATCCTGTGCATCCTTGCAGTCATCCAGGAACAAGTTCAAGAGATAGGGTTCCCAACTAACTATAGTTCCCTCAGCACACTGAGCTACATCTGTGACTACCTAGGCCGAAGGTTCCTCCCTTCAGCATTTTCTTAGCAGTTTGTAGCCCAAGATTTTTTCAGCCGTCTATGTTGCAACATCATTGATCCTCTTGATAATGATTCGTCGCATCCCCTGTCAGTACCATACTTCTTCTTCATCTCCTCCGCAAGTTCTTTCTCCTTTGTCTTATCGTAGAGAAATCGTGCGGGATCCATGCCCCGGGATGGAAACCCTGTGATATGCATAATAAGCTCTACGTATATGGAGACGAGATTTTCCAACCATATATCTCCACCATGTGTGACTTCCATCAATTGTTTGAAGCAACCGCTTACGTACTGTCCTCTACCAATGTGTGGTAGATCTAGCAGACCTAAAATCCATGTTTTCTCCAATCCTATTGCCCACTGAAGTGGTTGATCAATCGGTTCCCCAACCGCATTTATGCCCACAGTCTCTAAGTATACTCTCTTTGCAAATTCTGGAAACTTGTTTGTGTCTGCTACACCGTGGTCTGAGTATTTTAGCTTCTCGACATGCCCTAGAAAACCTTATTCCACTCGTACCCCATCTGGTATTCGTGGTAAAACGAGGGTTGCGACGGGTTGCTTGTGAGGTGACCTAGGTATCTGTTTCTTGTCTTTCCTCAATGGTGGCTGGCTTGAGGTTCTAGCAGCTACAACTTGTACTTCAGAATACCATTTTGGCCAGTCCGTGACATCTTCTACTGTTCCTTCTAGTGGGTGGTCTGACACAGTTGTTTGAGACTCGTCTAGATCGACTGCTGCTTCTTGATTCATCATTGTTCCATTGACTCTCGGAGTTGTTTCAGTGTTTTCTGGTTGCACCTCCTTCGAGGTTTATGCGTCCTGGTTCTGTTGCTCTTGTGCCTCTGCCGGTGTATCTACATTCATTTCCTTCGGTGTTGTCTATTGGGTTTCTTCTACCTTGGGTGTAGGGTTCACCAGTGTCATATTTGGTGATGGGATTTCGTTGACATTAACAATCTCTGACGATGGTTGTTCGCCCTCTTCTAATTGTACCTGTGACCTGGTTCTAACTCTGGGTTGTCTAGCAGTCTAGCTTTCTTCTGCTTGCTTTGGTGGTTCCATGGTGGTGAGTGTCGAACGTTTGCTGAGTTTGAATGGTCTCTGTGCCTTTTGTGAATTGTGCTCTGTACTCCTTATCCTCTATCACTCTTTGTCTATTCTATTTTCGCAAATAGACTCTTTGCTCCCACATCCATGCATTATATGGGTATCGCATGAACTTGTCGAGGATGCTACTTTAATTATGGGTTCAATGCACCTCCAGTTATTTCGTACTTTTCATTACACTCCCTTTTTGTCTCCAGTTGGCACGATTAATGCAGTGTCTGGATGGTCCTTTCCAGCATTCAATTCTGCATAACTTTATCGTTTCATGTTGCTTTTGTTGTATTTTCATTTCCCACTTGTTTCCATCGTGACCTATTCGTTGGTCTTGTCCTTGCCAAATTTGTCTTCTTGTGTGTGCTCCTTATTCTTTCGGCGCACTATGTCTTTGTTGGTACTGTTTAATATACTATTTTTTTTTTTTTAACTACACGGTGGGTGGTCAATTATCCATGTACAGCTTCAATTGGCTCCTGTTGGTCATCCCTTTTATTTCTTCACCTAATAAGTCTTTCAACTGTACAACTCCTCCATATGGGATAGTTTTTACTTTGTACGGTCCTAACCAATGCATTATGAGCTTTCCTGGGTGTTGAAATGATTTGCTATCATACATTAACACTAGATCTCCTTCCTTGAAATATTTCTTCTTGATGTGTCTATCATGCCAATATTTTTCCCTTGCTTTCTGAACTTGTTGGTGAAACCCTACTATGATCCAATTTTCCTCCATGGTCATCAACTAATTTAGTCTCTCCTGTACCGTGTCTCATTCTGCCATGTGTGTAATTGTTTCTACGCACAGACTGGGTACCATAAATTCTAATGGCACTATTGCTTCTTGGCCATATACCAATCTAAATGGAGTGTGACCTGTCAACTTCTTGCACGTAGTCTTGTAGGCCCATAATACTGCTGGTACTTTGAGGTCCCAATCATCTCTGTTGACATTACAGATCTTTGCCAGCGCATTCTCAAGGATTTTGTTAAATGCCTCTACTGTGCCATTTTCCTGTGGGTGATATGGTGTGCTCTTCTGATGATGGAATTCAAACTCTTCATTCATGGTGTTGATAGTGTTGTTTATGAAGTGCATTCCTTGGTCACTCATCAAAATTCTTGGGCATCCAAATATAGTAATTACATGTTCAAATAAAAAGTGTGTTGATATTTCTGTGCTACAATCCTTCACTGGTGTTGCTTCCACCCATATTTTTAGGTACTTTGTCGTGGTGATAATGTACCTTGCTCCTGTTATTTTTGTTGGTCGGTTGATTGGTCCAATAAATTCTATTTCCCACTTATCGAATGCATGCAATTTTACCTGTGGTTGTAATGGAATCTCATCCCTTCTATTGGGTTTACCAACCCTTTGAAAGACATCACATCTCTAGCAATACTCCTTCGAGTCTCTGTGAATCGTTGGCCACCATAATCTTGTGCGCAATACCTTTTGTGTGGTAGCTTTTCCTTTGTAATGTCCCCCCTGCTATTCCCTCATGGGATTCTTCTAAAACTCTCAATATTTCATGTTCTAACACATATCTCCGCAAAATGCTATCTGCGCCCATTTGGTATAAGTGTCTTGTGATCAGTTGATAGTCTGTCACGCATACTACCAGGTTTTTCTTCTACACGGTTTTGTATTCCTGTGGCACAGTATCTGTGCTCAAGTACTAAATGATATCTGCAAATTATTCATCAGTTGATCCGTATTTTATGAGCAGAATGAAATGACTACAGATTATTACCAGATGCTTAACACAGAATAACAGAGTTACAGTAAAACTGGTTTTCTATTCAATAAGGAAATAAGCTGAAACTGTAAAATGCAGCGGAAAACAAGCTTGTTGGAATGGTGGCGGCTTATCTCTAAGAAGAGATGTGACAGCTGCGTTCATTCGCAAGAAGATGATTACAATGAGGCTCTAAAGGCCCTTTTATAATAAACAGGAATTCCAAAAACCCTAGACATCCAAAAACCTAACCCTAGGAGATGAAGCGCCAAAAGTCATGTGGGCCCCATTTGGGTAAGTTAGTACATCAACTTCCCGGGGTCGTAACTTTTGCATACGATCTCTGTTTTAGGCGTACGATATCTCGTTGGAAAGGTATCGTCGAGGAGATTCATTTTGGGGGCTCAATCATGGTTTCGAATATCATTGAGAACCTCGATCTTGAAAAACCTTCATTTAGGCCCTCAAAATGCCCCCGAAAGTTGAAACCTGCTAAAAATAGTAAATTTCCAAAATTGCCAGAAAATTGTTTTGAGCCAGTTGGAAAAGGTGGGTGGCCACCGATATCCACATGGATCAATCCTCCCTCCTTAGGAAGCAATGGTATCCATTACATTGAGTTCTCGGGGGAGAGGGAAAAGCATTTGATGGATCTGCATCTTGGTGAGTTGCTTGTATTGTTGGAGACGTCGCACTGCTTAGTTTGTGGAAGTCTGTCATGAACCTGTTGAAGTTGAGGTTGTTCAACAAGCCGAGCTACATGAGAGGAAGGTGTGCAGAAGGAATCTTTGTGCTTTGATGCAACCTTGTCGACCTGATTCTGTTGGATAGAAGGTGCAGGGGGCGAGGTTGTAGTGGTTGCAGTGTCCTTATGTTCCCCTTTTGAATAGATTGTGAAGAAGCTGAATTTTGCAGTATGAGATACTACCTTGCAACAATTTTTAGGTGTAACAATAGTTGGAAATACCTTTGGTATTCTATAGAGATGACCCCCCAAAGTAGCAATGACACTACAGGGTCGAGACTCATAAACAGCATGGCGTCTCCACATATATGGTTGGCCCAAGAGAACATCACAGACATCCAGTGGGGCAACATCACATAATACCTCATCCTTGAAGGGTTGGATGTTGTATGACAATCAGAACTGTTGGCTAAAATGGAGATCTCATCCTTGTCGAAGCCACCTGATGGTGTATGGTTGTGGGTGTGGTGTTGTCGACAATCCCAACTGTTTGATGACCTCTACTAAGATGAGGTTTTTCTAGCTTTCGCTATCAACAATAAAATGCAGCGGGGTCCCCTCCTCCCACATCTATGAATGAAAAAGGTGCTCCCCCTCTTCAGGATCTGTTGGTTCTTCTGGTTGAATTGTTGCAGTCACGAAAATAGCAGTGGGGTCTACGTCAATGATCTATCCTTTACCAGTATTTTCAGAATCATATTCTGAATCAGGGTTTGTCTCCTTGTCTTTGATCTCGGCCACCAATGACTATTTTGAGCGACATTTATCAGTGTTGTGCCAGGGGATTTTGTGGAAATCACACCATTTTCCGGTGTCCTTCTTTGTCTTCTCGTGACCCTTATTTTCCTGTGTCTTGGATTGGTTTTCGAGAGACTGTTTGTTAGGGCCGTATTTGTCATACTTTGGTTGTTGCGGATTTTCAGACTCGAATTCTCGTTTGTTCTGGTGCTTAAATTTCTTCTCAATTTTAACAGCATATCGATAAGCAGCACCGAGTGATGAGATGTCCAGAAAATCCATTTCAGTCTGGATGTATTTGTGTAGAGCCCCACGGTATTTCAGAACCAAATTTCGCTCAGGGTCTTTGATACCCAGCTTGGTGCACAAGGTATGGAAGGTATTGGTGAACTCTATATTTTCTTGGCCCCTCTCTTGCTGTAGTGTGTTCCATCTCATGTAATGGTCCTCATAGTTTCCAATAGGGTAATATTGTTCCTTTACCGCATCCACAAAAAAATCCCAAGTGGGATTGGCCCCATATATTCCAAAATCCTTTGTGGAACTTTTTCTCTGTAAGTTTTCCACCAATGTTTGACATGAGGGAGAGCTTTAAGGAGTGCGAAGGTGATCTTTTCTTTGTCACAAAAATTGTGAACAAAGAAATAACCTTCTATCATAGTTAACCATTTTTCTACGACTTCTGCATCTATCTGTCCTTCAAATACAAGAATATTAAAATTAAATTGTACCTTGAAAGGAGAGGTGCCTCCAAAGTGGTCGCTTGACAAAGATGCATTTGATGCTATCGGTAGGCGTTTAAGGATGTGGGAAAAATTCTCCATCATTTTGTCCCTCTGTCACGTGAGAGCATGCTCAAGAAACAGATTGATAAGATCATCTACTTCATCATTTTTCTTTTCTTCCACCATTGATGGTTTCTTGGGTGTGGGAGAGTGATTGTCTTCAAGAGAGACAAGCTCGAGACCCAACTTGCTATACTCGGACCTCGTCAGGGACATGCACTGAAAAAACAATCAAGAGCAGCCTGCTCTGATACCATTGATCCGGATTTTATGAGCAAAACGAAATGAATATAGATTATTACTAGATGCTTAACACATAATAACAGAGATACAGTAAAACTATTTTTCTATTCAATAAGGAAATATGCTGAAACTGTAAAATGTAGCGGAAAACAAGCTTGTTGGAATGGTGGCGGCTTATCTCTGAGAAGAGATGTGACGGCTGCTCTCATTCGCAAGAAGATGATTACAATGAGGCTCTAAAGGACCTTTTGTAATAAAAAAGAATTCCAAAAACTCTAGACATCCAAAAACCTAACCCTAGGAGATGAAGCGCCAAAAGTCATGTGGGCCCCATTTGGGTAATTTAGTACATCAACTTCCCGGGGTTGTAAATTTTGCATACAATCTCCATTTTAGGCGTATGATAGCTCGTTGGAAAGGTATCATCGAGGAGATTCATTTTGGGGGCTCAATCATGACTTTGGGAATCACTGAGAACCTCGATATCGAAAAACCTTCATTTAGGCCCTCAAAATGGCCCCGGAAGTTAAAACCTACTAAAAATAGTAAATTGCCAAAATTGCCAAAAAATTGTTTTGAGCCAGTCGGAAAAGGTGGGTGGCCACCGATATCCACCTGGATCATCAACGATCTGGACTAAAAATAACTGTGCATCAGGAAAGTTGTCCTCTAAGTTCATGGGTTCTTCTCCATTTGTGATCCTTTATAGGTGATAAGGTCCTACATTCAATTTTTTTGGCTTGACTTACTTCGAAGCCAAACTCTTGAAACAGTAATAGACATCGACAGATTATCCCCCCCAACACTAGCTTGTTTACTAGGTATTTCAGGGCTGAGTGATCTGTGAACATCTTAAAGTGTTTTCCCAATATGTAATGTCTGAACTTTTCTAGTGCGTAGACCATAGATAGGCCTTCTCTCTCTGTGGTGTTGTAGTCCTGTTCTGATTATGATAGCTTTATTCTTGCAAAGGATATAGGGTGATCCATGTCACCCACTCCTGGCTACACCAATATAGCTCCAAGTGCTATGGTTGATGCATCTACATGGACGTGGAATGTCTTCTCCCAGTATGGAAATACTAGCATTGGTGCGGTAACCATATTTTCCTTCAGGGTATCCAGACCATGTTGACACTCGTCATTCCATTGAAACTTTGTATCTTTTCTTAACAATTTTTTCATTGGTGTGGTAATCTGCACATATCCTTTGATGAAATTTCTATAGTACCATGTGTGTCCCAATGCTGCTTTTAGCTGACAGACTGTTTTTGGTGGTGATAAGTTAACAATTACTGCAATCTTTGCAGGATCTACTAGTAAACCTTGTTTCCATACTATATGACCCAATAATATCCCAAACGGTGTTTTGAATATGCATTTGTTTATGTTTAATGATATCTGGCACTCCCTGCATTTTTCAAACATCAGCCGTAAAACCTCTACGTGGTCTTTCAACAAACTATAGACTGTCCAATCGTCCAAGTATACCTCGAGAAAGTAATGGATGAATTCTTTAAATGCAACGATGACTACTCTGGAAAATATTGTTGGTGCATTCTTCAGTCCAAATGACATGATTGTGTACTGGTAGGATCCCCATTTTGTAGTGAATGTGGTCTTGTATCTGTCTTCCTATGCTATCTTGATCTGGTGGTATCCTAAGAATCCATCAGTGAATGAGTAAGCTTCATGTCCTCCTACATTCTCTAACACTTCATTTGTGAAAGGTGTAGGGAACAGGTCATGTAGGAAAGCATCGTTCAAATTCCTCAAGTCGACGCATATCCTAATCCCTCCTTGTTTCTTGTCCTGAACTACCATCAGGCTTATCCATTCTGATTCTTCGACCGATTCTATGTTTCCAGCTTCGAGCATCCTGTCTATCTCAGCTTTGACTTTCTGCTTATATATTGGGTTCAATCTGTATGGTCGTTGTTTGATCGGTCTCACTTCATCTCTGAGTGGTATCTTCATTTCTCCTAGCTCTCCTTCTATACCCTTCATCTCTGTAAATGTGGTGGGAAAGAGATCATTTTATTCGTGCAATAACTCTGTTATGCTTTCTACTTTTTTCTCATCCCAGTAATCTCCAATGCTAGCCATTTTGGGATTCTCAACTGTCCCAATATTGAATTTTTTCACCTTGATCGACGCAGAAATAAATTTTTATTCTATGGGTGGACCCTCCACTTATCTCTCGCCTTCTTCTTCCTCGATATGAATATCACACAGATCATCTTCCTCTAGTGCATCTTCATGCACATGGTAACGAGACAACAATTCCTTGACTATCTGTATGTTCCACTGTTGTTATTATGTTATGAGTTCGACTTCTAGTCCCTTGATGAATATAATCCCTCTTATCTGTTTAGGAGTTGCATCTATGTTGGGGTTTTCATGCTCGAATGCAAAAGTCACTGTAAAATTTTGTTGCAATATTGTCCAGGTCATAGTTCCTCTGTGCAGTTCTTGGTCTGTATACCAGATTGCTGGTATGCCCTCTAGAGTGTGTATAAAATGGTGAGGCCATTCCTCTGGGGGTGTCAATTTCCACAGCGTTTTTCACTTCTCCAATTGTTCCACTGGTGCCCCTTGTCCATCATACTTCTTCTACTGCTTGTTTTCTTTATGTTCTGTGCTAAACCTTACGTGAAATAACCGCTTACATTGGTACCAATCCATGATTGTCTCTTTGTGTGCACCCCACCATCTTGCAAGTGTGGCCATGAGTGCTATATCAAGTGCTAACAATATTTGATTCTCTAACACTTCATCTTCATACTATGACAAGAATGTTTCCAAATCGTTTATTCTGTGGAAACTAGGTGGTTCCCTTATCTTGGTGCCTACCCATCTTACTGCGTAGTCTATTCGTGCACATCGTCTCGTGGAAAGTTCATGTAGCCTTTGTTTCCATTTCTATAAACTGGTATCTGAGTCTGTTGCACATGAAGTAATGCTTCGCCAACTGAGTATCCCATATGCAGTTGGGTTTACGTAATCCTCATTGCACACAATTGTTCTATACAACTAAGTGATTTCCTCTAAGTCTAAGCAAGTAGGTTCTACAACCTTCCCCTTATGATGGGTCTAATGGCGCGATGACCCTTTATTCCCCTAACTCAAATGTCATTTTTCTTGTTTTCAGATTGATTATGGCCTGGCTTTCAAACGCCCAATCCAAGCCAAGCAATGTTGGATATGGTGTTGTGCCATCCACTATTTCAATGACTTCAAAATATGCTTTAGTGCACACTCCATCCAAGTCTATTGTCACTCCTTTCAGTCTACCAATTGGTAGGAATTTGTGTTGGTTTGCAAGTTTTAGTTGAACAGGTGAATATCCTAATGTGGGTTCTCCCATGCATTTCCATGTCTTCTTTGGTAATACATTAACTTCAAATCCTAGATCCAGTATGGTATCCCCCATGTTGAAATATCTAATGTTGGCATTCAGTCTGAACTCCCTACTTGTTCTTCTCCTTGTGTGTAGGTGATTGATTGTTTTTGGCTCTAGCTTTCCTTCCATCTATATACTACATCTTTATAATATATTTTTCATTATTTTCACAGATGATGGGTCGTTTAATACTTTCACACATGATTTAAAAAAGCCTTTGAATGTACTTACTTGTTCCATGGATTGCATCTCGTTGGTATGATCCAATAACGAAGGCATCTTGTACTCTGGTGCTTCTTTGTTGTGTTGCACAGTTGAAGTAGATGCCATGTCTTCCTTCTGAAATTCTTGTCTTGCCTCCTTAAATATTTTCTCGTTATACGCGTTGAACAGTTTCCTTGGTTCGGTGTTCTTTTTCACCCACTGGTTTTGTACTGGCTCTTGTCAGACTACGTCATTTCCTATTTTAGTTCCTTCGTGAGTAACTATGTTGATGTTTCATCCTTCATACCTTTCTTCAGCTGAAATCCACTGAACATTCTAGTTGTTTTGGTTCCGCTTCTCCTGAATATTTACTAATAGTGTCGAAAATTATTCCATATCATGGTCTGCTGCGCGACAATACATACATGTTGCTGGTGTAAGTGGGCATTCCCTTGCATAGTGTCCTGGTTGTTGGCAATTATGACATACCACTAGTCCTCTACCTCATCCAAAACCTCCTCTAGCTCATCCTCCACCTCTGTATCCTACTCAATATCCTCTCGGCGCATTATACTGAGGCGCCTAATTGTACTGCAGGGTATTGTACTGAGGTTGCACAATATTATACTATGGCTGCGCAGTATTATATGGTTTTTGCATAGTATTGTACTGTTGTTGCGCAATATTGTATGGAGCTGGAACTTCATTAAATTGTGGTGTAGTTTTCCCAGTCATCATTTCTTCCTACACTCTATATGCATCTGATGTCCTCTCGCGCATCAACTTCATAGTTATACAGTCTTTGTTGTCATGTCCCACTGACTTGCAAAAGTTGCAATATGAAATCTTTTGGATTGTTTGGTATTTCTGCATCATTGAGAAGTGGTATGGATTGTGGCCCGGTTTCTTTCATATTTCACACCATAATCCTCCTGTTGGTAACAGATTTGGCATTCCTTCTTCCCTATACTGCACGAATGTTGGACATTCATTTTTGTGATGCCCTTCCGTCCTACATGTAGTACACCAAACGACTTCTCGTTTGTCCTTCCTCTTATTCTGGTTTAGCTGGAACGTTAAGTTCTTCAAATCCTCCTTTAGTTCTTCGATGGTTGGATCTGTCTGTTGATATTTTTTTTCTTCCAGTTGTAGGGATGCTTGCAAAGCCTCTTCCTGCGTCTGAAACTTTTTTTGTCGCAGTGGATTTTTTAACTGTGGGAGCAGTGAGTTGAAAAATAGGTGTCGATGTTGCATGTCGGTCATGAGATATTTTAACTTTCCCTTCAGTCACTTGAATCTATGGTCAATCTCCCATACGGATTCTCCTAGTTTCTGTCTAATTTTGATCATCTCGATCATGTACTGATCTTCTGAACTTGGATTTTGAAACTCGTTTATTAACCATTTCTTGATATTTACAATTGTTCTGGTTTTCCTTGGTGGATGTTTGTAGCTAAACTCATATACCAATATAGTGTGCGATCCATCAATGTAATCACTAGTTGTGCTAGTTTAGTATCTTCGTCTATGATCTGTTTTTCTTCCCAAATCTTCTCACAAATGAACAAATGTTTTTTTGGGTCCTCTGACGCTTCTCCTTTGAATTCTGGTAACCTGATGGTAGGATCATGTCCTGCCATTCTGAATGTTGAGCTACTACCTCTGTGCAGTCTAGATACTTGACTAGTACTGTCTGAACTGGCTCCTCCAGTTGTTGTTCCTTGTGTAGATGTACTCCCTGTTGTCTGACTGCTTCTGAACTTCAGTTTTCTAAATAGTGGTGTTCTCTTTGGTGTATTAGTCACACATGAGTTTATAGGTTCCACACTGACATTAATATGGATAGGATTGCTGCCTTCTCTTCCCATTCTCGGACCTCTCATCTTCCTCTCGTATGTTGCGCACATGATTTACTCAATCTGCTCCATAGCCCGGAGATCCTCTACCTCTTTTTCGTCACTCGCCAAACCTTCCCTCATGACTAAGGCTCTCTTCTTGGTATTCACCTTGTATTGGTAGGGTACTTTGCTACGCGTCTTTCCAGTTGTCACCATGATTTGCTTGATCTGGTCGTCATCCATCATGATTGGGTCCAAGGGTTCCTCCTTCTTTCCCTTATCCTCTCCTCCTTCCATTTCTCCTTTCTCTATCAGTGCTTCCCCCCTTCCCCCATGCACAAAGGGAAGTTTAGTTGCATGACGCCATTGTCATTACACCTTTGTTATATAGTAGTATCTTAATAGAAGTATACAACGATCGAATGTACCTTCCTCGAGGTCCACGTAGAAACTCTTTCTCCGCTGCATTATACGACTTTGTTGTGTCTACTGCAAACTCTTTTATAAAGCCTACCACAATATTGTCGAGCCAAAAGTCTACTGTGTGGGTGAATTTGTTGTTCACCTACTGTAATTGCTTAATCTGTAATGGGGTCCACTCTAACTGTCGAATCTGGTTCGTCGTGTGGTTATCCTTCAACCTTAGTATCCACTCCTGCAATAAGTGTGGAAAATCCCAAAAAAAGACTTCATGCAAATCAGTAAACACGTATTTCCCAAGATATTTGTGGGGTGTTATTCTAGGGTTTGTGTTATATTTCTGTGAAAACTCTAGCTCTTTTGTTCTTAACCAACTTCCGATCTCTGCTTTTGTGGGATTCCACGGTCTCAACATCCCCTTCTAGTAGCTCGTTGCTTTCTTTTCCTCTTTAATATTCTTTTTCTCTGCCTCTTCACATCTACTCAATCCTCTTTTGTTCCTACCAATGACAACAGAACCATTTGTTAGTTACTATTTCCTATATACTATCTGAGTTTTTATTGATTGACCCAGGGTCCATGTCTGTTCGGGATTCCAGCAAAGCATATAAAACTATCGACCCTCCTCGTAAACCAGAGGGCAACCCAGCGCACAGACTGCACTACGCAGTCTCACCCGAGATAGCTTTAATGGGTGGCTACAATACTCATGTGTTTACAACCTAGGATTGAGTTGGATATCTGATAACTTTGTATTGAGGATTCTACTGTAACTTATCAACGCAATCTATTTGTTATTCACAATTAACCAGGAAATATAATAACTCATTCATTCATCATAGCAATATCCATTGAAAGACAATAAAGACACACACACAATCAATCGTATAACACACATGTTACTGTGGTTCACCCCCTCCTGGACTACGTCCACAAAGATTTGGCTCTTGGATCTTTTATTATAGTAATTATGTTACTACAACGTCGATCACTTTACAACTCTTCTCGGTTGGGTTAAGATCTATTATGAGGTGGACTCGATCGCACCAGGCTCCTCATCCTGTGATCTAGCCCTCAATATCTACCCTCCTCCAGCCTCTCTAGCTCAACAACTTACAAAATTAGGTCATAAAACAAACTATTACATCACATTCACTTCTTCACATTCGTCTCTCTATATCAAAAATCCAACCCCCTATGTGGCCTAGGTATCTCTACTTATACATTTTTGGCTCTTCATCCATTACAATACATTACCAAAACCCTAACCCTACCATCGTTAGGTCTTCCATGCATGCGTGTGTGTTGATTTTCCTTCCAGCTGTCGCTTTCCTCGTGCATGCCTTCTTTCCCAAAATCGTCTTTATTTTCGCTTTGGTATGCCTCCAACATGTGAACAAGTTTTTATAGGAACGGGCCCACAAAATACAAGGTTGAAGAAAATTTGAAATAATGGTGCAGAATATTTGTATATCCATGTGTTGAAGATTTAGCATGCCATGGAGGAGGGAATCAACCACCACCAATAATGTAGCCACTCAGTGAATACAACAAAATACAAATTTTGTGGTTTTAATTATTGCAAGACGGATTTATATGTGCCCACGTGTGCATATTCATTTTTACTATATATTTAAAGATCTCTCATGTATATATCATGGATCTAGGGAGCCCAACACCATTAACAACTATTTTAAACATATTTTAAGAAAGTTATTGTAACCCATTACATGACTTATTTCAAATTTGACAATTAGTAGCATTCCAATATATGTGGGGAGATATCATGAATCTTGAAACTAATTATGAGTTGTTGTAATCACTTGAGAATATTATATCCTCAAGTGGATCTATATTTAGATATTTGTTTTAGCCACTTGAGAATATTCTGAAGTGGATCTATATTTAGATGTTTTTTATAACCACTTGAGAATATCTCATCCTCAAGTGGATCTATATTTAGATATTTTTTATAACCACTTGAGAATATCTTATCCTCAAGTGGATCTATATTTAGATTTTTTTTTCAATCAAGCTCATGTATAAAAGAGAGTGTGATCTCCATTCCAAGAGAAGGACTACTAGAGAAAAAGTCCAAATTATGATGGCATAGAATAAAATTTCTTGAGATCTTGCTCCATTAGAATTGTAGTTTTCATAGTTTCTAACAGGTATGTGATTTGGTTTGAGTTATATTGTTGTAGTTTAATTCACTTCAATGTTCTTGGGAGGTAGAGGTCACTCCAATATATCATGGTAATCTTTTGTTTGTGTGTGTGTGTTTATTTATTTTTGAAATTTGATTTCTTTTATAGTCTTTTAATTTCTCACAATGCAATTTTCAATTCAAATTAAGTTGTATCTGAAACATACCAAAATGGAGCATTGTTTCAAGAAGGTTCAAATCTTGAGGATTGAATAACTTAATGCAACCTAATTTTCAACACTTGTGGATAGAGTAAGATATAATTTAGTGTTATGTTTCCTTTCTGCAATGTCATTTCAATTTGTAGATTAATGATGTAATTTCATTTTCTTAAAATCATAATAGATAAACTAACGCAAGTTAAGAATTTGTAGTCTACACATACGACATTTCATAAGTTTACAAACTCTAGATTGATGATTAAATAAAACATGATTTAGGCATGTAAAGGTGGTATATAAATTTATTGTCAAAGGTCATTGGCCAACTGTACTCAAATTTTCCAAAAATTGAAAATTATGGGTTTTCGAAGGACAAGATAGTATGTTTGGACAAAGGCCTTATTATTGATGGGATTTTGATAGTGAGTTAGGGAGGAAAACATGAAAGTTCCTAGTGAATAAATTGATTATATTCCAAGGGGTTTGGAATGTGGATGTAGAAATAGGCCACAATCCTCTATTCCAAGCCAATTTTGGAGGATTTTTGAGATCTGCAGAGGAGAAAAAGGTACCCCAGATCACAAATTTGGGAAAAAATATTTACTCAACAATTTACTTCCCTATCAAGATTGACATTTTTTTCCTAGAAAACACTTTCTAGATTTTCTCAGTTTGAGAGATAGCCAGTTTGGCTAAAAATTATAAGTCTAGAGAAAATGTCAAAAGGGAAATGTTGAAAATTGCATATTGTTGTAGAATTTAACTAGAGCATCGGATAAAAAAATATGAAAGTTGATTTGTGCTCAGAGTGATGAGTATTATCTACACCCATTACAAAAAAAAAAGTGATTCTTGCAATATTTTCCTCTGGTGGAAAAAGATGGTCCCTGAGCCAGATTGCACTAGTGAAGAAAGTGCAAAATTGGGTAGAAGTGGCATAATCAAAGACACATAACTTTTTTCTTAGAGATAAAATTTGAGAAAAGAGTAATCAATGGAAACTTATTAAGGAAAATAATCTATCTATGAACTCATAATTAATATTTTAGTAAAAAAATTATCAAGAAATCAGAAAGAAGATGATTGATACCTTAAAAAGGGAAAAAATATGCATAATTTTCTAGAATTGCATAATTATTCCTATTTATCAATAATTTGTTGCATGCACATTTTGTAAAATTTTGAGGACCAAAAGCATGGAATATTCCTAGAGAACTCATAGACATGAGGAAGAAGTGATAGACATGAATATTACTTTGAGCAATGAGGAGATAGATTCTAATGGGCATAGAGTAGAGAAGAGCTAGTAGAGTTAATAGAGACCATGAAGAACTTAAGAATGGAAGTAGAGAGATGTCAAGTTAACAATGAGAAAATATTCAGATCTCGGGAGGAGAAAAACCATATAATGTAACGTCTCTCTAGAAAATTCCTCAATGACAAGCACTTGGTTACAACGAAGTAACAACTTCTTTATTTTTTTCTTAACATACTCAATTAATTAACAACAATTAATTAGCAGTTAACAAATTATATATATAATCATCACAATGTAATGATAGCCTCTTATTATTCTGAAAATTTTATTCTATCAATATGACAAATATGGAAATCACAAGTGATTATTATACAAATAAAATAACATAATGAATTAAACTATGATTTAAATTATTAAATTGCTCATTCACAATAATTCATTACTTTTAACCAATCAATAATATTAACCTAAGGGGTATAGCCTCGCTATTAATATATTAGACCTAAAATAAAACTATTATAATTAATTATTATTAGGTCAAAAAAATAGGTCAATTAAGAGCCATTCTTGAGGTCGATATTCCAATCCCTCTTTTGTTCATTAATACTTACAATATAATTTATGTGTGTATAGAGTATTATGGGTACAATGCCTACATGATTAGTATTAATTAACTTCTCTAAGGCTAAGGGTGACAGAGAGTGCTTTAAATTTCGTAAATTCTATGATTTAGTTATTTTACTATTTTAGAGGGAATCTCACTAACTTATATTTAAACTTGTTGAAGGATATAACCCAACGACGTAAGAAGGCCATATCAAAAATGAATTAATTGACCCAATAAGAGTTAGTGTGGATTTAGGAATAATAATTAAGGTAGCTTCACTTACTATGGTAGTTCATTTCACAATAACATGTGAATAAAATGAAGCTAGTGTTCACAAGAAGAGAATTTAATAACGCAAAGATTTGAAGGAAACCAATTCCAATCAAGATCCCTCGTAAAAATAAGCATATCTTACCACGGAGTTAACCAGTGTAAATTAGTATCTCTAAATTCGAGGGGGTTACGAGAGTAATTGAATTAGATTACAAATATTTCGAAATCGTCACAGTTCACAAGATAAGGGTGACCAAAAAATTACCAGTGGTGTATCCTATCCTAACAAAGGAGAACGATCCTTACACAACTAGACAAAATAAGCCAACTAACAAGTTAGCAGTGACGTCAAGTGTTGAAAACTCTGATTAATTTCCTTAATTCCAATAAGACAAGTCATCAGTATCATGGTTACTAATTAAAAAAATCTATATACCTAACTTACCCCTGACTCTCAACCTATGTAACGACTAGACGGTGAGTCACTCCTTATCTCTATGATGTAACTAGATTTCCTTAATTATGTCTACATGTTCTCTTTAATTTCTTTTTACAACTAGAAAGATCCTACAGGAAATTTGAATCGCCCTTAAGTTATTGTTATGTAATTCTATTTACCGAAATCATACTCTAATATGTGTTTTCTCGAGTCAATGTATTCATTACGTCAAAAGGCATACAACTATTAACAATGAGCACAATTAATCACTTTTTAATTTGAAATTCTAATTTGATGGCTAACAATTGAAGATGCTGGCATATTCTTAGTCGTCCTCCCAAATCAATGAATGTGATTTCCTCTTCATAACTTCTTTGTATTTTTGAATGCATCCTTTAACCTGTTTACCTTTTAACATTTACCTAATCATATTAAGAAATTATTGTAGCACTATATGATTGTCACGTTTAAATGATTAAACTTTAGATTTAGCAAGCTCGCTGTGCTGGCTGTAGACACTCATTTTTTGGTTGTACGTTTCATTTTCTGACCATGCATTTTATTTTCTGTCAGTGCCTTTCAGTGTTCATCAACCACGGTTTTGAGTGATTGTGCTAGTTATAACTACCATTCTTTAAGTTATGTACCAACACTTTAATATCCAAGCATTGTTGGAGGCCAAAAGTAAGATAGGCAAACCAATTACGCAACAATCTCAAGAATGAACACCTAAGGGACACCTGGACCCGAACAAGTAGATTTAGTTCATGATTTATGTAGACAAAGAGACATGTGTATCCTAGAAGTGCTCGCCCAAAAATACGTATGCCTTCCGTTAAGCAAGATGTGACAGGTTATACAATTAAGAAAAAATTATTTTAACTACTAAAATAACAATTTTATCTAGTCGCTCCAAAGATTGCAGTGTGCAACCTCATAAGAATTTATACTTCACTTAAAATAGAATGATAGCAATTCGAACTCGGTAAAAAGTTTTGGTCTTCAATATTGAAGAGTAATACAACGCCTTATTCTTCATTACTTTAAGAGTTGAATTTCATAACCATAAGATACACAAGTTAAAAATTGAAAGTATGGTCGAGTAGATAAAAATCGTTATACAACTTTTATAATCCAGTAGAGAAGTAATCTATGCAAATCATCGAGACTAAAATGCAGGATCTCTAGTTAAATAAAATTTTGAACTTAAACACTAACTGCGACAGCTGGGAGGGAACACAGTTATATGTTAGAGATCCAAACAATAGAATCGATAGCACCAATTATATTCTCGGTAGATTCTCTTGGTTTAATGAGAACAAAACCACAAGCTCAATAATGTGCTAGATGATCGATGAAGTTTGATCCCCTTGTAAAATGTGATTGTTCTATGATTACTGTTATCTTACTTTCCATAACTACGATCACTAAATACAGGAGAAGTTGAACCAGGGGAAAAACTCTAGTTTCTTAACAGTCGCGTCAAACAAGCCAGATCTCAACTAGTCAAGTAACAATGCAAGGATCATATCGTGGGGAGGTACTAACTTTGAAGTACTATGGTAAAATTGTAGAGGTGAAATTTCAAGGTCAAAAATAACAAATCCGAGGAAGCTAAACCAAGGAAAAATATCTTCAATTTCACCACAGATTTGTTAGAACTATTTCAGATATTCAAGTAAATAACAGAACAAAAATTTATTTAGTTACTGGACTAGAACTTAAGAACAATCCATTGAATAATTTATATATAATAATTCACAATACTTCTTAGGAATTGAAAACTATTCAATACATTCAACATAAATATCACGAATATTAAATTTTGTTGAATATCTGATAATCACATTACTAACTAATTTCTTTGTTCTTGTTTCAACCAAACAATATATTTGGTAGCTCTCAAGGAGGAAGAAAATGTAGTCATGCATTGCTTTCATATAAATATTGTGTATATTTCCATATATTTCAATAGAATACTATAACAAAATAAAATATTGTAACAGTAATGACGAAAATTGCAGTCGATCTTGAATCTTGAGTCTTTTGCAATGTCTTTCCCTTCACTTTCCAATATAAGGACTTCGTCAGTACCTCCCATCCAATTCTAGGGGTACTCTTCTTCCCCCTTAGACCCTCGAGCCACAAATGGGTCAAGCATAAAAAACAGAACACGGTAGCTTCTAATATTGCCTCGCAAGGAAGAGCTTCCACTCTTGTCACAAGCTTGGAGTCCCAACTCTCACAAGAAAAGCTCAGTCATAAATTTGACAGCATAACAATACCCAAAAAAAAGTGAGTTCCCACTCTTCTACCTCTTGTTTTTTATAGAAAAATCCCCATTGACACATGTCCTCATGCACAATTAATTATCTGTTTAACTAATTTAATTAGGACTATTCACCCACACACTTGTCACACTCTCCCCAAGTTGCATATTAATTACCATTTTCCTTTTATTTAAAAAGTCAATTTCCCTCACATTCCCCAACGTGTTCCTATTTTCTTCTTAGGCGTCCCTTTGTTCCCCAAATTTTCATTTAATGAGTGTCTCCTAACTAGATCTTAGTTAGAGTTGGATTATGAGTCTTCTTCTAGTTAGACTAGTGGTAGCTTAACTCTAAATACCATTCTATGTGTACACGTATTCTCTCTTATTATTATTTCTTCTATTTTAAAAATCTAATTTATTAATTTCATGCACACATGTGCATTTTATCCAATCTTTATATTTTACTCACTTTTTCCTAGAATTTGATTTATCTCAATTCTTTTAATTTGTTTAAAAATTTTAATTAGTCCCTTAATTAGTCTTAGACTTAGGCTTAGTCTTAGAATTAGGCTTAGAATTTTGTTATGGTTATAATTAATAATTTATTGTTTAATTAATTATTTTATTCTAACAAGGTCTAATCACTTCAATGTTTTCTAGGCCACATAAATTTATTGACTCAAGTTTTTCTTTTAATTATGCGACGTGCCCTTTAAGATGCACCTCCGTTCTCGAAGGGTTCCACACACCTTTGAATGGTTTTGGAATTTTTTCTGACCCTTTGGAGTCAACACTCCATTCGGTTGACTTTGTGAGAGATTAAGGGCTTCTAAGGAATAAGGACTCTTCCTTATTGTGTGCTTCTTATAATCTTCGTGACATCATGGACCACTCAAAATAGGTAATCGTTAATCTATAGTTTCGGTCACGGTGGGAGTGCTAGTAGTCTTGTGACAAGGACGTTGTCACACCTCTCCCTCAAATGTCTAGTTTATGTGCATGGCCCCTCTACTCCTTATGTGATTCGGATTAGAAAGTATTGTGAAGCCTACATCCATTGACAAAAACATTGTCGATAATAAATATACGTAAATCATATTGAACTCAATCATATGTCACATGTGCATAAAATGAAATACTTAAAAAAATACAATCCACTCTCTAACTCAATATGGATTCCAAGGAAGTCCATTAATGCCATCGGGATCCATAACCTGTCTTGTGTCTTGCACACTCAGGAAAACTCGTCAATAGAATCTTCTAATACATATACATAAAATAACAATAAGTCACAACACATCATTATCATCATATATATCCCATAATCGAAACGAAATCATAATATACCATAAACGGATCACTTGCACGCAAGTGTCCTTAAAGAATAAGTCAATAAAAGTGTGCCTGGTGGAGTGGGAAGTTACATGCAGCCCCTCTTGTTTTAAACTTCATCTTGAAGTTTGTATAGTATAAATGAAAATAAATGTATCTGACAAAGAACTATATATATAATCTATCAAACAAGTATGTAAACCATTGACGCATTTCGTATGCGTCCTCCCAACTAGTTGAGTGTGGACTATATGTGTCTCACTAGACCTTGACCTGATCGACTATTCGACATCGTAGTTGTCAAATGTGATGGTCCATAATGTGGTTTGGCTATGCCATGAGAGCACCCTCATCCAACACCTGCAAATAACTCATGTCAATAACATGTGATGGATTGATAACATAATGTCGTAAAACAGATACATGAAATACATCATGCATACACCTCAAATAATAAGACAAGGCTAGTCGATAATCCACGGGTCCCTTGTTTTCCACAATCTCAAAAGGTCCCACAAACCTAAGAGAGTGTTTATCACCCCACCCAAACTTCAGTGAACTCTTGTGTGGTTTCACCCACAATAAAGCTTTGTCTCCAACTTCATAACTATGGTCAATGCGATGAGCATCAGCATAATTTTTTTTTCGATCATGTTCTTCTTTAATCCTATGTCATATTGATTGCATATGTTCTTCCATTTCTTGAATCAATTCCAGTCCAACTAGGACCCTATCCTCAAGTTTTTCCCAAATCAGCGATGTCTGACATGGTCGTCCGTAAATAAACTCAAATGGTGTCATCTTAATGGTACTTTGATAGTTTTTTTTGTATGTAAACTCTATTAGTGGCAAGAAATCTTCCTAGCATTTTTTATGATCAATTACATACATACGCAACATATCCTCCAAAATCTAGTTCGTTTTTTCTGTTTTCTCGTCTGTTTTTGGGTGATATGTTGTACTAAAGTTCACTTGTGTTCCCAAAGCCTCTTGGAAACTGGTCCAAAATTGTCCTTTAAACACCGATCCTTGATCGGATATGATCCTTCTTGGTACACCATGTAGTAATATCAGAATCTCACTGACAAATACTCTAGCTATGTCTCGCGCCTAATACGTCGTACAAACTGGAATAAAGTGTGCACTCTTCGTTAGAGTGTCAACTACCATGAAAATTGAATCATGCCTCCTTACCGTCAGTGGAAATACAATGATAAAGTCCATAAAAATGACCTCCCATTTCGATTATGGAATAGAGTTTGGTTGTAGTATTCTTGTTGGATGTCTATGTTCATCCTTCACTTGCTGACATTCTAGACATCTCGCCACATAATTAACTATGTATTCTTTCATTCCCTTCTAGAAGAATAAAGGATTAAGGTATGCCTTCATCTTCATGACACCCAAATGAGCCATGTACATTGTTCAATGTGCTTCACTCAAGATCAAACTTCTTAATTCGTCGTTAGGAGGTATGTAAATTTTGTCGTTAAATCTCAATAATTCGTCGTTGTCTAATGAATAACCTTCATAATTCGACACCATCATGGTATCTTGTCCAATACTATTATTAATTTCCTTGTACCAATGATTGTCAATATGTAAGGCTAGAATATTTTCTCAAAGATTTGTCTTAAGAGATATTACCGAGAATATGTGTGGTCTCTGACTCAACGCATCTGTCACTCTGTTCACCATTCCTTTAATGTAAGAAATCTCAAAGTCGTATTCGCTAAGTAATTATGACCAACACCTTCATCCCGTATTCAAGTCACTTTGAGTAAATATATGTTGCAGTCCATAGTGATCTATTTTTAATTCAAATTTTTGTCCAATTAGATAATGTCTCCAAACTCTCAAGGAATATACAATTTCTAATAACTCCAGGTCGTGCGTTGCGTAGTTCTCCTCATGTTTTTTCAAATTCCTTGAAATATAAGAAATCACTCGACTGTCTTGCATCAAAAATATTCCTAATCCTTCCTTGGATGCGTACATGCATACCAATAATTCCTTGTCCATGTTGGGGACTTTTAGTATTGGGAATTCCATGATCGCATTTGCTATTTTCGAAAAACCTTCAAAAAATCGTTGGTAATATCCAGGTAAACCCATAAAGCTACGTACTTCTTGTACATTTATCGATGTTGCCTATTCTATAATGGCCTCTACTTTTGTTGGATCCATAGCAATACCTTCACCAAATATGATATGTCCAAAGTAATGAATCTTCAATTGGTAAAAAGAACACTTCGATAGCTTCCCGTACAATTTGTTTTCTCGTAGACACTGTAGGACCAATCTTGAATGGTCATCATGCTCTTCTTTCATCTAAGAATAAATCAGTATATCATCAATAAATACTTAAACAAACTTGTCCAAGTATTCGTGGAACACCCAATTCATCAAACTCATGAATACCCGTGGGATGTTTGTCAAACCGAATGGTAAAAATGTAAACTCATAGTGTTTGAATCCCATCTTAAATGTGGTCTTAGGGATATCTTCTTCCTTAATTTTCAATTGATGATATCCCAATCTCAAATCAATATTTGAAAACATCGTTGCTCCCTTCATCTATTCTTGGAAACATATATTAGTTCTTGATCGTCGCTTTGTTCAATTGACGATAGTCAATACAAAGTATCCACGCTCCAACCTTCTTTCTCATGAAAATAATTGGTGCACCCCAAGGTAATACGCTTGGACGTATAAGTCCCAAGTCCAAAATTTCCTTCAATTTCATTTTCAACTCCTGCAATTCAAGCGTTGAAATCCGATATGGTGTTCTCTGTATCGGTTCAGTTCCAAGCTTTAAGTCTATTGTAAACTCCAACTCTCTTTTGGGTGGAAAACCTGGTAACGCTTCTAGAAACACGTTGTAAAACTCTTGCACTACAGGAAGGTTTTCTAATCCTTATGCCTCACCCTTTTCATTTAGCTCTAATATTGCCTATATCTTGCATCCTTTGCGCATACTCTTCTGTAGTTGTAGGGAAGAAACAAATCTCAAGGACACTCCCTGGTTTCTTCCTACAATCACTCTATTCTTCCCCAAATCATTTGTTGAACTTAATTGTTTCATATTATAGTTAAGTATCGCATCATTTGCTTATATCCATTCCATACCAATAACTATGTCATAAGATCCTAATATCGTGACATATAGGTTTGCCTTCATTACAAAATCTCCCAAGTTAATGCTACAGTCTGTAACCTTTCCTCCAAACTTTTGTTTGGCACCCAATGTCATTTCTACGTATATGAAATCGTCCTGCTCGACTACCTTTAACTTAATACTATTTAGCATTGCACTAGAAATAAAGCTCTCTGTAGCACCTGGATCTATCAAGATACTAAAATTTCGATCCGCGATCGTACCTAACGTCTTGAGCATAGTAGATGGGTGCTCTTCTTGGCGATTATTCATAGTTGCATGTATCATGTGTGCCTTACCCAAATCTCCAATAGTAGTGGGTCCAGATGATCCAGTCATTTTAGCCTTCTCAATTGGACAATATCATTGGTAATGTGGCTCTCCACAAGTCCAAAATTGAATCTTCAGTCCAGTACTCCTGGTCCTCGAAGAAATATTTTTTGGCCTAACAGTATGTGATCCTGGTATGTTCTGTTGAATATACCTAAAATGATGTTGTTGTTGTAGACGACATTGTTACTATTGTTGTGGTCCTCTGTAGGATTCCTCTGTTGAGGAGTCCTTCATTGCAGTTTCGTGAACATAGGTCCTCTGGGCATATCTCGATGCCCTGAAGTCTGTCTGGCTGGTGTCTAATGTTGTTGCACTCCTGATGTCGTCTGTCCAGTTGGTCTAGAAGGATTTATTCCCTGATCCCCACTGTTCAAATCTTCCTCGGCTATGAATGCCTTTTGAATTGTGTCGTGTAACTTCTAAGGAATTAGAATCCTCACCTTCAAATGAATGTTGAAGTTAAGGCTGAACACAAACTTGTTGACCTTTAACTTCTTCGTGTTCATATGTGGACCATACCTAAGTAACTCCATGAACCTAGCCTCATACTCTGATACTGTATGACTACCTTGTCGTAAGGAGTTTAACTCATTAAGTTGACGTTCAATGAATTCATTGGACAAGTAACTCTCCCATAATCATTCCTCGAACAATTCCCATGACACGTCTTCCACGACCATGTTTATTTGAGGTAGGAGTTTCTTCCACCAAAGTAGAGCACTCCCTTTCAGTTGAAATACCTCCATGCAGAATTTCATGTTGGAGGTGTAATCACGAAGTGCGAAGCACATCGCCATGTTCTCCAACCATGCCTCGAAATCTAAGTCGTTCTTGACACCCCAAAACTCAGGAAATTTTACCTTCTCGAGTTCTTTATGTATACTACTACTACCAGCTGGAGCATGTTGTGAACCCTTATTGGGAATAGACACTCTTTGATCTGGATTTTATGAGAAAAACGAAATGACTAAAGATTATTAACAGGTACTTAAAACAAAATAACAAATATATAGTAAAACTGGTTTTCTATTCAATAAGGAAATAAGATGAAACTGTAAAATGCAGCGGAAACAAGCTTGTTGGAATGGTGGTGGCTTATCTCTGAGAAGAAATGTGACGGTTGCACTCATTCACAAGAAGATGATTACCATGAGGCTCCGAAGGCATTTTTACAATAAACAGGAATTAAAAAAACCCTAGACATCCAAAAACCTAACCCTAGGAGATGAAGCACGAAAATTCATGTGGGCCCTGTTTGGGTAAGTTAATACATCAACTTCCCGGGGTCGTAACTTTTGTATACGATCTTTGTTTTAGGCATATGATATCCCATTGGGAAGGTATCGTAGAGGAGATTCATTTTGGGGACAATGTCAAAGGAACTTCCATATTTCTCACCATTTTCCCCAAAAACATCCTTTAGGGCCTCAAAACGGCTCTGGAAGTGAAAAACTGCTAAAAATAGTAAATTACCACAAATGCGAGAAAATTGTTTTGATCCAGTTGGAAAAGGTGGGTGGCCACCAATATCCACCTGGATCAATCCTCCCTCCTTAGGAAGCAATGGTCTCCATTGTGTTTAGTTCCCCCATCAAATGAAGAATGTTTTGTTGAATTTGGCCCTGGGTGAGCCACTTGCCTTGGTGCAGGAGCTACCCTGCTTTGGCATCTCAATAAAGTTGGATCCTTTTCTTGTTGAGTGCCATTGATATATGTTTCCACAATATGATCACTGGATTCTGGTTGTATATAGTCAGGGTTGAGCTCCGTTGGTGTCAATTGTTCTGCTACTTATGAGGTGTCCAATAATGGTGGGAAATAAGGGCGAAGGAGATCCACGCAGAACACTAGGTGCAGGCCAAGGAAAGGAGGAATGTTTAGCTCAAAATAATTATCCCCCATGGCATTGGTGATGGTTTACGGCCCATAATGAAGTGGGATAAGCTTCTGATGGGGTCCTATAAGGTTTTCTTTCTGCAAGTGCAACCAAACTTTGTCTCCCACCTGAAACTTATGTGGCACCCGATGTTGATCATGGCACTGCTTGTACTTGTCATTGGACTTCTGTAGGATATCCTGAACCTATTGGTGGATGTGATGGATCCATTCAATGAACCGATTGGATTTGTCAACTTTAGTTGGATAAGCAGATGAGTCGGTCGACGTGACCGCAAGGGGAAGTGCAACATCTATGGGACCCAATGGTTTGAATCCCAACCCCACTTAAAAGGGGATGTGGCCAGTTGAGTTATGAAGGGCTTGGCTGTAGCTATGCTCGACATAGGGAGGGATCTCATCTCATGTGTGAGGGTTCTTTGAATTATACATGTGAACGATATGCACAATCATTCAATTTATGACCTTCGTTTAGCCATCTGTCTGGGGGTGGAAGGTCATGGATTTGGTGAGCTTGGTGTCCAGCAGTGACCAGAGGCTCGACCAGAATGTGCTGAGAAATTGACTGTCCCGATATGAGACAATAGTTTTTTGGATTCCAAAATGTAACCAGACTCATTCAAAGAAGAGCTTGGTAGTGGCCTCTGTTGTGATGTTCTTCTTGTAGGAAACCAGAATCTCCATCTTAGAAAAGAGATCAACAACCATAAAATCACAGTCATTTCTCTGCTTGGTGGATGGGAGGCCCAACATGTAGTCCATTGGGATGGATTCCCATGGCCTGTCAGGAGTAGGAAGAGGGGTGTACATGCCATGTTTTTAGTGGTCGGTTTGGCAATAACGTAGCAGTGCAGGACCTAATATACATGCTGACCTCCTGTCAAAGTTTCGGCCAGTAGAAATGTTTTTGTAGCATCCCCATTGTCATTTCAACGTCGAAGTGTCCTGCGACCCGATTGTAGTGGGCTTCCCAGTTCATCTTTGCTCACTCGCTTGATGGAACATAGATATGGCCCAGATGACACAACAATCCGTCCTGAAGATGGAAATTATCGACAACTGCGTTTGCACCCAAAATTTGGTAGGTGGTGGCGAAGTCCAGGTCTGTCTCATAGAGTTGGGGCCATCCAGAGGTCTCATGGCCGAAATATTCTATCACCGTGTTGAGTGTCATGACTGGCGATCTACTGAGGAAATCAAGGATGTGATTGGTTCTTTTAGACAACATATTATAGTGTCTCAATATGATAGGCCACGGGGTGGCCGTGATGAGTGAGAACGGAGCCCATGGCATAGTCTAAAGCATCTATTTCAATCTCAAAGGGCTGGTGCAGGTATGGTAGTGAAATAACTGGGGTTGAGCACAAGCGTTGCTTCAAATCATCGAACGCTTGTTGTTGGGACTGGCCCCATGAAATTTTTTCCTTACAACCACCCCTAGTTATTTGGCTGAGGGCAATTGCAATATGGGAGAATCCCAACACGAACCTGTAGTAGAAATTGGCAAGGCCCAATAATCTCTGAAGCTCAATGAGTGTGGTTGGGGCTGGCCAGTCACAGATTTCTTGGATCTTCACTTGATCCACATGTACACCATGTTGATCAATGATGTAGCCTAGGTAATGTACCCTGTCCATGCCGAAGGAGAATTTTTCCAAGTTGGCGTATAGCTTGTGTTGTCGTAGGGTGTGCAGAACCTGTTGAATATGTTGCAAGTATTCGACCCAAGTCTGGCTGTAAATGAGAATGTCATCCAGATACACCACTAAAAAAGTATTGGTGAATGGTCACAAGATATCATCCATCATCCTCATGAAAGTGGCTGGAGCATTTGTCAAACGAAAGGGCATGAAAAACCATTCAAAAATACCTTCCTTTGACTTGAAGGCAGTCTTCCATACATTTTTTTATTCTATCGGGACCTGGTGGTAGCCAGACTTCAGATCAATCTTACTGAAGTATTTAGCCCTCATGAGTTTCTCAAGGAGGTCGTCAATTCAAGGAACCGGGTACTAGTTTCTGACTATGATTTTATTCAGAGCCCGATAATCAATGCAGAGTCGCCAGGTTCCATATTTCTTCTGTACCAGCACGATTGGGCTCCCGCAAGGTAATGAGCTGGGAAGGATGTGCCCCTTGTGGAGAATTTCTTGGATCTATCGCTTGATCTCTTCATTCTCTAATAGAGAGCAGTGATATACTATCCCATTGGGTAGTGGTGCACTAGGGTTCAGATCGATGGGGTGCTTAACCTGGTAGTGCAGAGGTACCTCGATAGGTGAGAAGAAGATATTTGAGTATTCATCCATGACCTTATCTACTTTCTTCTATTGTGTGGAGAGGTCGGCCTTAGAGACCCTAGATTTGGTTGTGATCTTTCGCTTATTCTGAGAGAGAATCACGAAGAAGACAAAATTCCCCATCTGAGAGATGACCTTCCTACATTGCTTAGTAGAGATCAAGGAAATAACATTAGGTGGGACTGCCTCGGGTATCCTGTACAATTTCCTGTTCAAAGTAATAATAACATTACTAGGCCTAGACTCATATACAACATGACGTTTCCATAAATAAGGTTGGCCCAAAAGAACATCACAAACTTCGAGAGGAGAAACATCACACAATACCTTGTCTTTGAATGGCTTGATGTCGTATGATAGTCGACATTGTTGGCTGACACGGAGATCGCTTCCTTGATGGAGCCATCCAATGGTGTAGGGTTGTGGGTGCGGCGTTGTTGGTAGGCCCAGCTACTTGACAACCTCTGCTAATATGAGGTTCTTCTAGGTACCACTATCAACGATGAAGTGTAGTAGGGTGTCTTTTACCCACATCTGTGAATGGAAGAGGTGCTCTCCTTCTTCTGGCTCGTCTGGTTCACCAGGCTGGAGCTTGGTGGTAGAAACAGTGGCACTGGGTTCTGCATCAATGATATGTCTTCCCCTTTCTAGTTCTGGCTCAGAGTCAGAACCCACATCTAATTTAGAGGCTTTCACTTTAGACACCAATGATTTCTTTGAGCGGTAGTTAGTTGTGATCTGTCAAGGGCTCTTATGGAAGTCGCACCACTTCTCGGTATCTTTCTTTGTCTTTCTAGTGTCCTTCTTTGCTTGCAGCTTGGATTGGTTGTCCTGATACTGTCCATATTTTCTCTATCCTTTGCTCTGTGTTTTGGGGCCACCCTTTCCTGTCTTTTGTTGTGAGGGGTTCCAAGGCCCAAATTGTCATGTCTTTTGTTTGAGCTTCTGCTTGATTTTGATGGCATATCGATAGGCCGCATCCAAGGATGAGATGTCTAGAAATTCCATTTCAATATGGATGTATCTATTTAGAGAACTATGATACTTGAGCACCATATGTCACTCTGAATATTTGATACTGCGCTTGGTTTGCAAGGTATGGAAGATATTTGTGAAATCTAGCACTACTTGGTCTCTTTCTTGCCACAGTGTGGTCCATTTGGTATACAAGTCATCATAAATTCCAACAAAGTAGTATTTTACCTTAATCACATCCCTGAAGGATTCCCAGGTGGTTGTGACTGTAAATAATGAGGGTTCCTTTGTTTCCTTTTTCTCACAAAAAGTTTCCCACCAATCTTTGACATGGGGAATGGATTTGAGGAGCACAAAAGTAATCTTTTCTCTATTAGAAAAGTTACGGACAAAAAAATACCCTTATAGTAGATTCAACCACATGTCTACGACATATGTGTCTATCTAACCTTCGAATATAGGAATATCGAAGTTTATTTGTAACTTGAAGGGGGCGATGCCTTCGCTCGAAGAAGATGCGTCACCTATTGGTAGTCGACGAAGGATTTGCGCGAAACTATCCATCATCTCGTTCCTTTGTTGCATGAGGGATTCCTCAATCAACAGTTTGAAAGTATCTCTTGCCCTTTCATATTTATTTTCTCCTTCCAACAAATGTCTCTTGGGCGTGCGAGAGATTTTTTCCTCAAGAGAAACAAGCTCGAAACCCAACTCTTTATACTCCGACCTCGTTGTGGACATGCATTAAGACGACAAGGAGAAGACTGCTCTGATACTACTGATCCGGATTTTATGAGTAGAATGAAATGACTACATCTTATTAACATATTTTTAACACAAAACAACAGAGATACAATAAAATTGGTTTTCTATTCAATAAGGAAATGTGCTGAAACTGTAAAATGCAACGGAAACAAGCTTGCTGGATTGGTAGCGACTTATCTCTGAGAAGAGATGTGATGGCTGCACTCATTCGCAAGAGTATGATTACCATGAGGATATCAAGTCCTTTTTACAATAAACAGGAATGCCAAAAAACATAGACATCCAAAAACCTAACCCTAGGAGATAAAGCGCCAAAAGTCATGCGGGCCCTGTTTGGGTAAGTTAGTACATCAACTTCTCTAGGTCGTAACTTTTGCATACGATCTCTGTTTTAGGCGTATGATAGCCCATTGGAAAGGTATATTTGAGGAGATTCATTTTGGAGGAAATATCCAAGGGACTTATATATTTCTCTCCATTTTCCCAAAAAACATCATTTAGGGCCTCAAAACGGCTCCGGAAGTGAAAAACTGCTAAAAATAGTAAATTACCAAAATTGCTAGAAAATTGTTTTGAGCCAGTTGGAAAATGTCGGTGGCCACCGATATCCACCTGGATCAATCCTCCCTCCTTAGGAAGAAATTGTATCCATTGCATTGGGTTCCCCCATCAGATGACAAAATTTATGTTGAATTTGGCCCCGGGTGAGCCACTTGCCTTGGTGCAGGAGTTGCCCTGCTTTGACGACTCGATAAAGATGGATCCTTTGTTGTCGAGTGCCCTTGATCTATGTGTCCAAAATCTCATCATTGGATGCCTGATGTATGTAGTCGGGGTTGAGCTATGTTGGTGTCATTTGTTCTGCTACTTCTGATGTGTCCAATACTGGTGGAAAATAACGGCGAAGGAGATCCACGTTGAACACTGGGTGCACACCAAGGAAAGGAGGAATGTTGAGCTCAAAATAATTATCCCCCATGGACTTGGTGATGGTGTACGACCCATAACGGAGTGGCAGAATCTTTCGATGGGGTTCTATAAGGCGTTCTTTCTGCAAGTGCAACCAAACTTTGTCACCCACCTGAAACTTATGTGGCACCCGTTGTTGATCATGGCATTGCTTGTACTTGTCATTGGACTTCTGTAGGATATCCTGAACCTATTGGCAGATGTGATGGATCCACTCAATGAACCAGGTGGCTTTGTCAGCTTCAATTGGAGCAGGAGATGAGTTGGTCGAGGTTACCGCAAGGGGAAGTGCAACATCTATGGGAGCCAATGGTTGGAATCCCAACCCCACCTGAAAGGGGTTGTGGCCAGTTGAGCTATGCAAGGCTTGGTTGTAGCTATGTTGGACATAGGTAAGGTTCTCATCCCATTTGCGAGGGTTATTTGAATTATAAATGCGAAGTATATGCACAATCAATTGATTTACAACCTCGGTTTGGCCATCTATCTGGGGGTGGAAAGCCGTGGATTTGGTGAGCTTGGTGTCCAGCAGTGACCAGAGGATCAACCAGAATGTGTTGAGAAATCAACTGTCCTGATTTGAGACAATGGTTTGTGGGATTCCAAAATTTACCCAGACTCATTCAAAGAAGATCTTGGCAGTGACCTCTACTTTGATGTTCTTCTTACAGGCAACCAGAATCGCGATCTTAGAAAAGTGATCAGAAACCACCAAAACAAAGTCATTTCCCCACTTGGTGGAAGGGAGGCTCGACATGTAATCCATTGAGATGGATTCCCATGGCCTATCATGAGTAGGAAGAGGGGTGTACATGCCATGTTTCTTAGTGGTCGGTTTGGCAATAGCACAGGCAGTGAAAGACCTCATATACTTGTTGACCTCTTGTCAAAGTTTTAGCTAGTAGAAATGTTTATGTAGCATCACCATTGTCAATTGGACGTCGAAGTGTCCTGCCACCCAACTATAGTGGGCTTCCCAAATAAGCTTCGCTCGCTCGCTTGATGGAACACAGATATGGCACAGATGACACAACAATGCATCCTGAAGATGGAAATTATCAACAATTGCATTTGCACCCAACATTTGGTAGGTGGTGGCAAAGTTCGGGTCTGTCTCATAGAGTTTGGGCCATCCAGAGGTCTCATGTCCACAAGAGTCTAGCACCGTGGTGAGTGTCGCGACTGGCGTTCTTCTGAGGCAATCATCAACGCGATTGGTTATACTTGATGTTGAGGTGGAATTACTGCAAGTATGTGGACCACTTTTGATGGAGGTCATTCTACAATTTTTCTTGTGTCTGCATGAACTATAGTGGCTTATGATTAGTGTGGATGATTGTCTCATTCCTAAGAATGTAATGTCTCCACTGGCGGCAGGCTTGCATAATGGAGTACATTTCTTTGTCATAAGTAGGGTAATTATGGACATCATCTGATAGTGTCTCACTATGATAGGCCACGGGGTGGTCATGTTGAGTGAGAATGACGCCCACAACATAGTTTGAAGCATCTGTCTCAATATCAAAGGGTTTTTGCAGGTATAGTAGTGAAATTATTGGGGTTGAGCAAAAGAGATGCTTCAAATCATCAAACGCTTGTTGTTGGGACTGACCCCACGCAAGTTTCTCCTTACCACCACCCTTGGTTATTTGGCTTAAGGCCCATGCAATATGGGAGAATCCCAACATGAACCTGTGGTAGAAATTGGCAAGGCCCAAGAAGGTCTGAAGCTTAGTGAGTGTGGTTGGGGTTGGCTAGTTACGGATGACTTGGATCTTGGCTAGATCCACATGTACGCCATGTTGATCAATGACGTAGCCCAGGTAATGGACCTTGTCCATGCCGAAGGATAAATTTTCCAATTTGGCATATAGCTTGTGTTGTCGTAGGGTGTGCAAAACTTGTTGAATATGTTGCAAGTGTTCGACCCAAGTCTTGTTGTAAATGAGAATGTCATCCATATACACCACTACAAAAGTGTTGGTGAATGGTTGCAGGATATCGTCTATCATCTTCATGGAAGTGGCTGGATCATTTGTCAAACCAAAGAGAATGACCAACCATTCAAAAAGGCCTTCCTTTGACTTGGAGGCACTCTTCCATACATCTGTTTGTTCTATTGGGACTTGGTGGTAGCCAGACTTCAAATCAATCTTACTGAAGTATTTGGCCCCCGTGAGTTGATCAACGAGGTTGTCGATTCAAAGAATTGGGTACCAGTTTCTGAATGTGATTTTATTCAGAGCCCAGTAATCAATGAAGAGTTACCAAGTTCCACATTTCTTATGTACCATAACTATTGGGCTCCCGCAAGGTGATGAGATGGGACAGATGTACCCCATTTGTTGGGTGTGTGTTATATTCTTTGCATCTATGTGTGTGTGGGTGCGTTAGATACGACAACTGCGTCTGATGATCCCTTCACAAAAATCTTTGCCGTGTGCGTCGATTGCTTTCCTAGGGGGGTCCCAGGGCAGTAGCCCGGGGCCGACGAGGTTCGGGGCAACGCCCCAAAATTTTTTTTTGGGCGATTTTTGCTATTTTTAGCTGATTTGTAAATTAATCTCGGATTAAGGGATTAGGGTTTTGGTATCTACGGAATACCTAAAAACATTGTATATATTGTATGGCGAATGGTGAAATTCGATATAATAAAAATAAGAAAGGTTTTCCCGGTTGAGGATTTCCGGTAAAAATCTTTGTGTACTTTGTGTATGAGCCATTGATTAATTTCTGTATTGCTTAAGAATCTATATGAATTTCTTTACTTCGAAGGTTTAAAACTTACACCATTGTGGAGCAGTTCTTAGATCTATCGCTTGATCTCCTCATTCTCTAATAGAGAGTGGCGATAGACTGGCACATTGGAAATTGGTGCACCGGGGGTCAGATCAATGGGGTGCTTGACCTGGCAATGCAGAGGTACCCTAGTAGTAGGTGAGGAGAAGATATTCGAGTATTCTTCCAACACCTTATCTACTTCCTTCTCTATGTGGAGAGGTTGGCCGTAGAGACCCTAGATGTGGTTGTGATATTTCTCTTATTCTGAGAGCGAATCACGAAGAAGAAAAACTTCCCCATCTGAGAGATGACCTTCATGCATTTCTTAGCGGAGATCAAGAAAATAGCACTAGGTGGAACTACCTTAGGTATCCTATACAATTTCTTATTCAAAGTAATAATAACAATACGAGGCCTAGACTCATATACAACAAAACGTTTCCATAAATAAGGTTGGCCCAAAAGAACATCACAAAATTCGAGAGGAGAAACATCACACAATACCTCGTCTTTGAAGGGCTTGATGTCGTATGCCAGTCGACAATGTTGGCTGACGTGGAGATCGCTTCCTTGGCAGAGCCATCCAATGGTGTAGGGTTTTGGGTGTGGAATTTTCGGTAGGGCCAGTCGCTTGATGACTTCTGCTGAGATGAGGTTCTTCTATCTACCGCTATCAACGATGAAGTGTAGTGGGGTGCCTTTTTCCCACATCTATGAATTGAAGAGGCACTCTCCTTCTTCTGGCTCGTCTGGTTCACCAAGCTAGAGCTTGGTGGTAGCAACGGTGGCACTGGGTTCCACGTCAATGATCCGAATTCCCCTTTCTAGTTCTGGCTCAGAGTCAGAACCCACATCTGATTTAGAGGCTTTCACTTCAGCCACCAGCGATTGCTTTGAGTGGCAGTCAGCAGTTTTATGCCAAGGGCTCTTATGGAAGTCGCACCCCTTCGCGGTATCTTTCTTTGTCTTTTCAGTGTCCTTCTTTGCTTGCAGCTTGGACTGGTTTTCCTAATACTTTCCATATTTTCTTTGTCCTTTGTTCTGTGGGTTGGGGCCGCCCTTTCCTGGCTTTTGTTGTGAGGGGTTCCTGTATTTTGTTTGAGATTCTACGCGATTTTGACGACATATTGGTAGGCTGCGCCCAAGGATGAGATGTCCAGAAATTCCATTTCAGTCTAGATGTATCTATGTAGAGCACCACAATACCTAAGCACCAAATGTCACTCTGAATATTTGATACCCAACTTGGTGCGCAAGGTATGGATGATATTTGTGAAATTTGGCACTGGTTGGTCTCTTTCTTGCCACAGTATGGTCCATTTGGTATACAAGTCGTCATAACTTCTGACAGGGTAGTATTGTTCCTTAATATCATCCCTAAAGGATTCCCAGGTGGTCGTGACTATAAATAATGAGGGTTCCTTTGTTTCCTTTTTCTCACAGAAATTTTCCCACCAATCTTTGACATGGGGAATGACTTTGAGGAGTGCAAAAGTAATCTTTTCTCTATTCAAAAAGTTATGGACAAAAAATACCCTTCTAGTAGATTCAAACACTTGTCTACAATATCTACATCTATCTGACCTTCAAATATAGGAATATCAAAGTTTTTTTGTACCTTGAAGGGGGTGCCACCTCCGCTCGAAGAAGATGCATCTCCTGTTGGTAGTCGTCGAAGGATTTGCATAAAACTATCCATCATCTCATTCCTTTGTTGCATGAGGGACACCTCAATCAAAATTTTGAAAGGATATCATGTCCCATTATATTTATTTTCTCCTGCCATGATAGGTCACTTGGGCGTGCGAGAGCTTTTTTCCTCAAGAGAAATAAGCTCGAGACCCAACTCTTTGTACTCCGACCTCGTTGGGGACATGCATTAAGACGAAAAGGAGAAGATCACTCTGATACCACCGATCCATATTTTATGAGTAGAATGAAATGACTATAGATTATTAACATGTTCTTAACACAAAATAATAGAGATATAGTAAAACTAGTTTTCAATTCAATAAGGAAATAAACTTAAACTATAAAATGAAGCGAAAACAAGCTTGTTGGAATGGTGGCGGCTTATCTCTGAGAAGAGATGTGCCAGCTACACTCATTTGCAAGAAGAGTATTACCATGAGGCTCTGAAGGTCTTTTTACAATAAACAGGAATGAAAAAAACCCTAGACATCCAAAAACCTAACCATAGGAGATGAAGCGCCAAAAGTCACGTGGGCCCCGATTGGGTAAGTTAGTACATCAAATTATTGTGGTTGTAACTCTTGCATACGATCTATGTTTTAGGCATATGATACCCATTGGAAAGGTATCTTCGAGGAGATTCGTTTTGGGGGAAATATCAAAGGAACTTAAATATTTCTCATTGTTTTAGGCATATGATAGCCCGTTGGAAAGGTATCTTCGAGGAGATTCATTTTGGGGGAAATATCAAAGGAACTTAAATATTTCTCACCGTGTATCCTATCCTAACAAAGGAGAATGATCCTTACACAACTAGACAAAACAAGCCAACTACCAAGTTAGGCAGCGACGTCAAGTGTTGAAAAATCTGATCAATTTCCTTAATTCCAATAAGACAAGTCATCAGTGTCATGGTTGCTAATTAAAAAAAATTAAATACCTAACTTATGCCTAACTTTGAACCTATGTAACGACTAGACAATGATTCACTCCTTATCTCCATGATCTAACTAGAGTTCCTTAATGACATATACATGTTCTCTTTAATTTATTTTTACAGCTAGAAAGATCCTACAAGAAATTTTAATTGCCCTTAAGTGAATGTTATGTAATTCTATTTACCGAAATCATACTCGAATATTTGTTCTCTCAGGTCAATGTATTCATTAGAACTGTCGTTCTTTAAGTTGTGGACAATCACTTTAATATGCAAGCATTGTTGGAGGCAAAAATTAAGAGAGGTGAACCAATTATGCAACAATCTCAAGACTGAACACCTAAGGGACACCTGGACTCGGACAAGTAGATTTAGGTCATGATTTATGTAGACAAAGAGACATGCATAGCCCAGAAGTGATCGCCCAAAAATATGTATGCCTTCCATTAATCAAGAGGTGATAGGTTATACAATTAAGAAAAAAATATTTTAACTACTAAAATAACAAAGTTATCTAGTCACTCCAAAGATTGCAGTGTGCAACCTCATACGAATTTATACTTCAACTGAAATAGAGTTATAGCAATTCGAACTCGGTCTTCAATATGAAATCATTGAAGAATAATGCAACACCTTATTGTTCATTACTTTAAGTGTTGAATTTAATAACCATAAGATATACAAGTTAAAAATTGTTCTTCAAGTAGACAAAAATCGTTATATAACTTTGATAATCCAATAAAGAAGTAATATACACAAATCTTCAAGACTGAAACGGATGATCTCTAGTTAAATAAACGTTTGAACTTAAACACTTAACTGTGAACGCAGTTATATGCTATCGATCTGATCAACAGAATCGATAGCACCAGTTAGATTCTCTTGGTTTAATGAGAACAGAACCATAAGATCAATAATGAAGTTTGATCCACTAGTAAAATCAGATTTTTCTACGATTACTGTTATCTCACTTTCCATAACTACGATCACTAAATACAGGAGAAATCGAACTAGGGGAAAACCTCTAGTTTCTTAACATTCGCATGAAACAAGCAAGATCTCAAATCAAACACTAGTCAAGTAACAATGCAAGGATCATCTCGCGAAGAGGTACTAATTTGAGAGTACTATGGTAAAAATTTCTAGAGATGCTAGAGGTGAAATTTCATGGTCAAAAATAGCAAATCCTAGGAAGCTAAAACAAGGAAAAATATCTTCAATTTCTGAATTCCCATATTTAAATCTATATTATCAACATTAGATGTTTACAAACGGTAATTTCACCACATATTTGTCAAACTATTTCAGATATTGAAGTAAATAACGTAACAAAAAATTATTTAGTTATTGGACTATAACTTAAGAAAAACCCATTGAATAATTTATATATAATAATTCACAATACTTCTTAGGAATTGAAAACTATTCGATACATTCAAAATCAATCCCATGAATATTAAATTTCGTTCAATATCTAATAATCACATTACTAACTAATTTCTCAGTCCTTGTTTCAATCAAACAACACATTTGGTAGCTCTTAAGGAGGAAGAAATTGTAGTCATCCATTTCTTTCATATAAATATTTTTTATATTTCCATATTTTTCAATAGAATACTATAACAAAATAAAATACCGTAACATTAATGACAAAAATTGTAGCCGATCTTGAATCCAAAGTCTTGTGCAACGTTCTTCCCTTCACTTTCCAATCCAAAGAACTTCACCAGTACCTCCTAGCCAATGCTAGTGGTACTCTTCTCCCCCCTTAGACCCCCAAGCTGCAAAGGGGCCAAGCACAAAAACCAGAATACAATAGCTTCTATGCTTGCCTCGCAAGGAAGAGCTTCCACTCTTGTCACAAGCTTGGAGTCCCAACTGTCACAAGAAAAACTCAGTCAGAAATTTGACAGCATAACAATACCCAACAAAATGTGAGTCCCCACTCTTCTACATCTTTTTTTTTATAGAAAAATCTCCATTGACAAATGTCCTCATGCACAATTAATTATCTTTTTAACTAACTTAATTAGGATTATTCACCCACACACTTGTCACACTCTCCCCAAGTTGCACAAGTAATTACCATTTTTATTTTATTTAAAAAGTCAATTTCTGTCACATTCCCCAATGTGTTCCTATTTTCTCTCTTAGGTGTCCCTTTGTTCCCCAAATTTTCATTTAATGAGTGTATCCTAACTAGATATTAGTTAGAGTTGGATTAGGAGTCTTCTTCTAGTTAGACTAGTGGTAGTTTGACTCTAGATACCATTCTATGTGTACACCTATTCTCTCTTATTATTATTTCTTCTATTTTAAAAATCCAATGTATTAATTTCATGCACACATGTGGATTTTATCCAATCTTTATATTTTACTCACTTTTTTGCTAGAATTTGATTTATCTTAATTATTTTAATTTATTTAAAATTTTTAATTAGTCCCTTTATTAAACTTAGACTTAGGCTTAGTCCTAGACTTAGGCTTAGACTTTTTTTAGGCTTATAATTAATAATTTATTTTATTCTAACAAGGTCTAATCACTTCAATGTTTTTTAGGCCACCTAAATTTATTGATTCAAATTTGTTTTTAATTACGCGATGTGCCTTTCAATATGCACCTCCATGCTCCAAGGGTGCCACTCGCCTTTGACTGGTTTTGGAAGTATGTTCGGCCCTTTAGAGTCAACACTCAATTCGGTCGACATTGTGAGAGACTAAGGGATTCTAAGGAATAAGGACTCTACCTTATTGCGCGCTCCTTAGAATATTCATGAGCATATGTCTTAGTCTTCCTTCACGACATCATGGACCACTAAAAATAGGTAATTGTTAACCTATAGTTCCATCCACGACATGAGTGCTAGTAGGCTTGTGATAGGGATGCTTCCACACTTCTCCCTCAAATGTTTGGTTTCTATGCATGGCCCCTCTACTCCTTTTGTGAGTTGGATTAGAAAGCATCATCAAGCATGCATCCACTGACAAAACGTTGTCAATAATCAATATGCATATATCATATTGAAATCAATCATATGTCACATGTGCGTAAAATGAAATACTCAAACAAAATACAATCCACTCCCTAACTTAATTCGGAGTCCAAGGAAGTGAATTGATGTCATCATCATCCATAACATGTCTTATGCCCTGCATACTCAAGAAAACTCGTCAATAGAATCTACCAATACATATACATCAAAGTCACAATAAGTCACAACAAATCATCATCATCATATATATCCCATAATTGAAACGAAATCATAATATATTGTTGAAACATATATTAAATTTTTCATCTTCAAAACTTAAACTTTCCTTTTTCAGTTTTCGGATTTTCATGAAGCATAACCCTCACTATCATTTCCAAAAGGTCGGTACCGAAATCTCGACAAACTTTATTCTTTAAATAATTAAAGGAAAAAAACCAAAAGTGTTATAAAAGTCCTGACGTGCTTGCTGCAAAGTTATTTTTTAATCATGAAAAGATTAAACCCTAAAGGAGTTAAGACTAACCTTTAAATTTTTTTTGGAATTTGGGGTTTACTGAGAACATATGTTTTAACGCATTTCCAATCGCGGAATCCTGATCCCCAATTTCCTGAAATATGGAAGTTATTAATTATTAAAAACTACGTTAATCGTATCGCAATTTCGGAACTCGGGATTCAGTGATAACATACCTCTTGTCAACACGATCCCCGAAATATCGAAACGCGAAGTCTCGACTCATAATTTGTCTTTAAACTGAATTAATCCTGTTTCGGAAATTAGTCCTTAATCCTGATAAATTAATTCACTAATATTGAAAATTAAGGCTTAAGTTAATCATTTCGCAATTTTGAAAATCAGGATTCGACGATGACATACCTTTTGTCAACACGATCCCCGAAACCCCGAAATAATAAAAGTGGGTTTAATACTAATTAATTAATTAAGTCCTAATTTAAGCATGTCGCGATTTCACAATTTTGGAAATCAGGATTCAGTGATAACATACCTCTCATCAACACGATCCCTAAAAGCTCGAAACGCGACATCTCGACTCTTAATTTGTGTTTGGTCTAAATTAATTCTGTTTTGGAAGCATGATTAATGACAATCAATTTTTTTAGGTTAGTTCATGTTCCGGTTTCCAATCGAATGAAATTTTCTGAATTTTAAATTCAAAAGCGCCAAAACATGGCCACTTTAATAAAGGATAACTGATGATATGTGACACTAATGTGTATCTTAGTAAATATCCACTACATTCAATGTATTGAATTCTTATCAGCTGCATCAGTACCTGCATCGTTAAATGAATTAAAAGAGAGTTTGAAGGTCTGTGTTTCACAACATATTCTGTTTCATACTATCAAGCATAAGATGCATTCAACCAAGCTCATACACTCCTTTTCTGTGACAGGTTTCCATCTAACTTAAATTCATGGCACCAAAGAAGGCACCGAAGAAGATTGAATATACAGAGGAAGGAGATATCATATCCGACACTATGCCACACGCTATCGATTCAATTAAATCTTGGACACAAATCTCTGAATTTATGGAATACAAAATTAAGAATTCTCCTACTGACTCCGAAAATCACTTTCGGGATGTAGCAGAATCAGAGATTCATAAGATCGCGGCATGCCCTCGGCTCATGTCGTACAACGACATGATCAAATGGGCCTTGGAAAAGGTTGATATTCCGACGAGGATCATTTTAAATGATCAAGGGGTCATTGTTGGCTCATTCAGGCCAGAATATATACAAGTAATGTATAAGCTCTCACCAAATCCTAAGTACACTTTTAATGCCAAGTTTTTAGATGAATTTCAAAGGAAAGAGTGTATTGAGGTAGACCGAACTTTTTCGATTTAATCAGAGAATGGTGGAGATTTCCATCAAATTTTAGGGCCGATACCCATGGGGTTTATGCCACAGCATCTTTGAACGAATACATGGTCTATGTAGCCATTATGCTATGTAGACTTTTCAGGAAAAGGAATCTCTGCCATTTTCCTGCAGAATGGGTGCCCTTCTTAGAAGAAGCTTCAGAAGGATACACTTTCAACTGGAGTAAGATTTTGTCTGATAATCTAGCTCAAGAAGTTTCAAACTATAGAGTTGCAAAATCTAAAGGTCAACCAGTGGCCTTTTACATGACAGCGTACATTATGGGCGCAGTTTTCTTTGTGACTCCTTTTCCCTTGATGAATTGGAGTTGGAACATAACTTGTCCCGAACCCATTCATGAATATCACTCTGTGTTATGGGAAGAAAATGCTAAGAATGTGTTTTATGAAATTTTCCATTTCATAATTATTCCAATGCATAAAATGTTTCATGGCTGTGAACCACCTCGCATTTCTGAGTCAGTCTCAGGAAATCTCAAAGCAATAGCCGACTCATTTATTGATGAAAACTTCTCTTATATTAGGTTTTATGGATGCTCAATTCCCCCTCACACACTTTCGAAATTCCTCCCGGACAGACTGGTATTGAGGGAGGTAGCACATCAAATAGTGAAAGGTGGTATTGGAATAGAGCTAAAAGCAACTCAAAATAAATCCTGGCCAATCTTCCCTGTGTATGTCGGGAAATTTTCATTACTAAACCTCGGCCATTCTAAAGTGGAGGCTGAAGCACTAGAAGAAATAAAGCTGGTAGATATTGAGCACAGAAAGCATGACCCTTATCAATTAGTAAGCAGACATTTGATGCATTGTAATATGAAAGCTTATGAGCACGAAACATTTGTTTATGATGATATATTCAAGGAGGCTAAAACTTATGAGGAGGTATTAAATAGGGTATGGGCCTTATCACTCGACTTGCAGACTGGTTTTATATCCTTCCAAAGTCACAAGCGAAGTTGTTTGCCAAAACTTTTGCAAGGTGAATCCATGACTCCTCCTCCAGAGCAGGAAGGGCCTCCCCCAGGCTTTGAAATAGATGTACAAGATAAATCAAATACAAAGGGAAAAATGGAGAGTGAAATTCCTTCACAGGAAACAGGAGTCCCTCAGAAAAAAAAAATCAGAGGTAGGGAAAGGAAAGGAGTTGGAAACACCCTAAAAAATCCCTGAGAGTTTTCTAAAAAAAGTAGGAGGAACAACATCGATAGAACTTGGAATTCCTATTACTTATTTGACTCCATTGCAGTCTACTTATGGAAACCCCCATGAGGGAGCTCTATACGTTAGTGATCTTGAGCCTATTTCTAGGGATGAGATTCCTTCATCCGATTATTTTTTCAGTAAAAAGAGGAAGGCTATCCTAAAATAGGAGATACATCCAAGAGGAGATATGATGATTAAAAAGCACAAAATCATTATAGATGGACAAAAACTTAAAGAGGGAGAATTCGCTACAGAAATAGCGGGCACAATGGGAGATTTAGCTTTGGTGAATTTATACTCTGTGGGTATTTTGACAACTATGTTGGAGTAGAAAGACCAGAGGATAGCTCAACTACAGGGTCAATTGAAAGAGACCGAAAGAAATATCATTTGGGAGATAAAAAAGGGTCTAGAATAAGCTAGATTAAATGATATTCAAGAGATTCAAAAAATGAAAGCAACCTTTGAGGAAGAAAATCAGAAAATATAGGTCACTCAAGCACAGTTCATAAAGCAAGAGGAAATAAATAAACTATTACAAGATAAGATTAATTCCATTTCAAATCAAGTGGTAGAGCTTGAAATATTCCAGGACCAGGTATTGGAAATACATATGAAGATAGAAAAAGAACAACAGGGAGTGTTTTTTAATCTGGAATTTGTCCAAAATTACTTTCAGGAAACAAATAAATCCTTGGAGAATATTCTCCAGAAAGAAAGAGAAGTGAAAGCAGCCAGAGCAACTTTCCAAAAAGCAGTGGCTCTTTCAACAAAAGAGGATTTTGGGGAAGCTCAAAAATTATCTGTTTCAGAGTAGGTTAAAGGTGATGTAATACTCAAGGTATGGGAGGTAGACCTCACAGAAAACAAAAGAGTGACTAGAGAAGTTAATGACAACTGTCAAGGAATTTTTGACCTTTTAGAGAAAACTTCATTGAACATTGGAAAAACGATTGTTCAGGTTTGTTAGGGGAAATTAACATTGTTAAGCATCAGATTAGATTCAAAGAGGATACAGAATAAATTCATAAAGAGATCCCACAAATAAAGGTAATCGATGTTACTCAAATTGATAAATGGATAGTAATGCCTAACTTGAAACTACAAACTATCAAGTTCACAAGAAAGATAATCGAAGACCGTCTGCCAGAACTGCAGAGAAAGTTTTTCTTATTTGAAGCAACGGATATTCCAGAAGCTCCCGGAGTTTTAGTATAGTTTCTGGGAAAATGTATTCGCTGCCTTGAAGTAGAAGGAGGAGGTTCATCAATGCAGACATGAGATACTCTTTTGAATATTTTCATCATTAGAATAACAAAGCAGTTAGAATAGAAATGTAAATGGTTTGACATTATTCATTCATGTAACCGTAGTCTTAGGAAGTTAGTTAATCACCAACAGGAAAATATTTGGTGATCATGTATAAATATATTTTCACAAGACTGAGAATAGGCTTTTGGTTTTTGTGAGAGCTGATTGTATTAAAAAAGTTTTCCAATCCACTGTGATATAAATAATACAGATGAGATTCTGAATTCTGTCAACTTGAAGCTATGTGTTCTTTTACCCTATTTCCAATAGTTTTCAATATTTTTCTTCTTTCATCTTTCTAATGAATGATCAACTATAAGTTTATTTCACACATCTATTGTAGTTTGAATTGATTTGGTTATTGAAATATTTACAATTTTTCCTCTGTGATTGCTATCAGCAATTTCAAGACCTGTAGGTCATTTGAATGATTATATTGTACACTTCATTAGAAATCTCGTTTTCCTCTTTGTCTCCTCTTACAATATGAGATTCTTTCATGATTAAAGCCTCATATTTTATCAGCAGTACTACTTTATTATTTTACTATTCTTAAAATTGATTCAAGTACCGGAAACAGCCTCAATTGTTATTATGTTATTATTTTGAGTTCCAAAACTCTTTTTCTCTTTTCATCCCTTAAAAACTAAAGAAATAAATCTTCAAACTTTTCTTATTTAAATAAAAATTTATTTTCCATGACTGTCCCAAATAATAGACAACCCAACATAGAACGTAGCCTTCAAGATCAAACTAGCATTGCTTTGAACTTGTTTAATACTATTATGCAAACAACAAATAATTGGGTTTAATTAGAACATTCATGGGCAGCTATTGAGAGAGATATCAGCATCCAAGAACAATGGGAAGCTAGACAGAGGCAGTTGAGAAACCAACCATAATTTACCCTTCAATTTGATTCGTATCCTTCAATTACTTTTACCTTTACGAATGCATTGACGGTATACTTTACAGCCTTAAAGTATAAACTTAGGAACAACATATACGATAACTGGATCACTTGCACGCAAGTGTCCTCAAAGAATAAGTCAATAAAAGTGTGCTCAATGGAGTGGGATGTTACATATAAATACTTGTATACTGTGGAATTTGAACCAGCTACAATGGAAAGTAAGAGTTGGATCAGGGTCAAGACATGAGGAAGCAGGAATACCTCATGTAAGAAGGGAGAATTACAAAGAATCTAGGTATTCAACAAGTGTTAGTAGGACTCACAAACCACATTAATCACCTACTCATTCAACCAAGAAGGTACATTCATATAAAGAATCACATAGAAACACAGAGGTATCCCCTACCAGGAATCAAAGGAGAATGGATGATTAAGATAATTTGCAAGGAAATCTCAAGAATACCAAGCCATCAAATTTTTATGGAGAAAATAGGATGGGAGAAGAGTTTGAAGCCTAGTTTCTTGGAATCAAAGGGTATTTTTTCACTACTAAATTGGGCCCATTTTTCGACAATTTACCAACACATGTTTTTCACCACAACGTCTCAAGTACAACGAAGGATACAACCTATTTTGTGTCGGGTCAACTCTATCGCAATTACAACAATCACACTTTCGTCACAATAAAAATGAACACATTCATCGTACCATTGAACGATTTCGGTCCCAAATCTAGGTTGTTCTCATCACTGGTCCATCGTAAGAGCGAATAACCGTCAACGAATGTGCCTGATCAGTTCATATCAAATCCATCACATTTTCATAACTAGTATGTTGGAAGATTGAATAGTATCCACCGTAAGAGTGTCAAACCATCAATAAACATGCCCCATCAGTTCATCACAACTCCATCATGTTTTCATCTCCTGTTTGTCAGAAGAGGGACTAAGATACGACAAATCATTGATGAATGATCATCAAAATATCATCGAGATATCATTGAACTATCAACATGGTACCAATGAACGAGTTGTATTTCTGAGGGTTACTAAGTGAGGAATAAAATGCTATGCTAGTCGAACCATCGAAAAACAGGGTTATCGATAGTCTAACGAAGGGTTATTATTTATAATAAAAAAATATATTGTTGCTTCCAATGTATTGTTATAGTAAGTATTGAAAATAAACTTGCATATTTATTTTAGTTGGAGTTCAATTCCACCTAAGTTATGCAAAAGGATTAGCTACACAAATGAAATATATTATCAAGTGACTAACATATATGATGGAATTTATAATAATGCACACAAAGATGGACCATCAGAGAATAATGTAGGAGAGAATTATGATTGAAAAGGACAAAGTATTAGTAGGAGAGATTGAAAAAAAAAACAATTGTTCCCTATTGCAGTGGTCATGTTGTTGGTTCATCATCACAACAATGAGATATTTTAGTAGTGAATGTCATAGGAGTAAGAGACATAATTGTGAGTACACACCAACAAAACAATAAAGGTTTTGGGATTGATGGGAAAACTACATATTTTTCCCTTGACCGAGAGGAGAATTTCCACTCCATGGTGCTCCAAAACTAAGATTGAAAACCTAGCTCATGATAAAGAATACTACAAGTAGCTGGAAAATTGTTTCCATATTCCAATACTAACATATGAAGCTCAATTATTAGTAGGTATGGTGCAATTTTGTCAAAACTATAAATACTATGTAGGAAATCATTTTACTTGTTATGTTATCAGATGATATATAGAAAGTAGCACTAGATTATATAAATCCTAAAACATTGTAGAAAAGATATTAAAGAATTAGGCTTTGAACTTGAAAGTTTCCCAAAAAAGAAACTCAGGTATGCCAATTGTGGAATTTCCAAATTGTATACTCTCCAATAATGATGAATAGGTTGAATATGAAAAGTCAAAGAAATTTAGTGTATCCTTCATATTTTCATCCAATTGGCAAAAGGAAACAATTATAATTAATCATCATATAATAAGATGTCTAATGTATATTCACCATAAGCAACTTTATATAGCATAGCTAAGAAACATGTTATTTCTATATCTATTGCAATTGTTGTGTATTGTTACATTTGAATATAAAAAAGATACAGGTGCATGAGTTAAACCAATAAAGCCACAAATCATGTGTTCATACATCACTAAGAAGGTCAAGTTAAATCAACAATGGTCAATATTGTTAAAAAACTATGATGGGCCCATTGACCATTTAAGTTGTCTGGAACACTGGGTTATCTAAACTATGGACAATAGAAGTGTTTACAACATTATTACCCATATCAATAATATGTTTATCATGGAAAAATAAATAAAACTGAATAAGTAGTCAGTAATCATAACATGCATAGCATCCATTAATTACTTCATTTCTAATTTTTCGAATCATGAATACTATATTCAGATCACTCATTTAAAAATAGAACAAAATAGAAGCACATTAAATTAGAAAAAGGATTATTAAATTAGAAAATGTTTCAAGAAACATTTACAGTTTTTACACATTATTTGACCCTGCTTGTCACCAAAATTAAACCAAGATAGTAATCAAAACATGAACATGTAGATACAAACCCCTGAAAATAAATGGCAGAGTATGCTCGAAAAAATAACACACAAATTAGTCATAACAAACTTAAATGATTACCATTTGGTGAAATCCACCTTCACCGGGAAAGACTTGCATAGGAAGATTGGAACCAAAGTTGGCATTCCGCTCACCAATATTCATATTATTGGCTAATGACATAGGTCCACCTAGGGTTGGACCAGAGGAATGAAAATGCGACATCTTGTTTCCAACACCCATTAGATGTTTTCTGGGCTGGAAGGTATTATGCACTATGCTAGAATGAAAGAGAAAATGTTTATTTATTTGTTCATCAAAGCGAAGTGGATATCGACTAAAATCCTCTATAGGGTGTGAAAGGAAATAAGGTCCTCCAACTCTAGATATAAAACCTATTGTTGGACCAACTATTTGACCACCTGTTGGACCAATATTTTATCTAACCGATGATGAGCCAGTGTAATATTTCCCTGGAATTCTTGGCAGAGCTAGAGGATCCACTTGACTATGAACAAATTCCAACCTGGATCCAATAAAATTAGGCCTTATTCCAACTGCCTTAGGTCTCCTCCCCATCATATCTTCATGGATTTCAGGAAACCTTGATCCATCTCCAATTTCTGATGAAAACATTGATGGCCCTCCACTGCCTGATGGAAATGAGCCAAGTGACTGGTACAGAGGAAATAACTTTGAAGGACCACTAGCAGGAATTCTTGTTGAACTAAAAGGATATTTAGAGTTGGCATCAAGAAAAAAACCACGGGGACCCATTTCAAGAGGCCTTGATGAAGGATTAATTTGATCAAACTTTGATGTGAGTGTTGGGTGACTCTTTTTATGGTGTGTTGAAGGAAACATATCATTAGCATTCGATGGTAACCAACCATCAAACTATCCAGATCTATATTTTCTTCAATTCTCTTGAAATTCCTTCATGTATGCAACTTTCCTGCTAGATTCATGATGCATAGACTGAAAGCTACCTTCTTCACCAATTATTGGAGGAAATGGAGGAGCTTGGATTCCTTCAATATGCCCCCTTTTTTTCCACCATTTATTTTGGTGGCATTTGGATGGAAACCTGAGGAATGCACCATTGGGAATCGAGGTCCTGTTAAATGTTGTTGTTCATTTTTCTTATTGTCAAAATGTTAAATCCTATTATTTCCCAAAATGTTTGTATGGTCCATCAGTTTAGAAATAGTTGATTGTTGCAATGTTTGACAAAACTGTAAATCCCTCTCCATAAAACCTCTTGGACCTTCAAAAGAGCTCAGTTGATGAGGCATGCTTGGGGGTATACTTAGACTTGATGGAAACCCCAACATTAACTCTCCTTGTGAGGATCTAGGACCCAAGTTTGGAGCATGCAAATGGGCAGGGGACAGCGAAACAAAACTTTTTGGTTGAGGTGGTATCTAACCATGTCCTCTTGTAAGAGATGGCATACTCAACAAAACAGTTGGTTGGGTTTGAGGCATTGAAGACATTGGAGGTATCCCCACCTAATTTGAAGAAGAGAGTTGGAATTTCTCTAGGATATCATGTGTCTACCCTGGATATGGAAATTGCTAAAAAATTATGTCATTCCCTTTAGGTTTTCCAATATAAGGTAACCTTTATCCTTGTAATTTCCCTTGATGTGGTGGTTAGTGAAACCTTCCATATCCTTGAACTCACAACTAGTGATTTTTATTTTGTGATTCACTAGTTATTCATTGGATATATAACAAAGTTACCAACTTAACGAGAACTCTCTAGAGTTCTCATTTTTTTAGAGTGGTTATTTTTACCGGTAAATAAAAAAGTGGTTCTATTGGTAGCACCCTTTTTTTTTGCAATAGTCAAAATTCAGAGCCATTCAGACCCATTGCGTTGACAATTGATTCCATTATGGACAAAGACTTTAAAATTGGCCCTTGAATCGAAAATTGATGCTACCAGTAGCACCAAGTTTGTTTTTGGAGTTAAGATTATAATTTAATTTAAATTGTTGCCTCGACAACGACTACCATCGTCAATAAAAAACTCAAAATCAGCTACTAAATCGTTACATAAAAATATTTTTATAATTTTTTAAAATTTACATTAAAAAGGTAAATAAATTTAAAAAAAACATATGAGGGGAAATGCTCTAGAAATACTAAAGGGGAAATTCCCTAGAAGTACTAAAGGGGAATACTTCATGAATGAGCTCGTCTTGGTTTCAAGAATAATTTATTCTTTACTAAAAATGACCAACCATATGAAGGTGGAAGCTCTCTTGGCCCCTCCCCCCCTTGCATCACTCTCAATTCCCCATACACAATCATGCATAACAAGTAGAAAAACAAGAATTAAAGGTAAATGGAAGAAAAAAGGTAGATGCATACAGAACATATAAGGTTCACTCACAACTAGAAAAACAAAAGATTGTACATTCAATAATTTATACTAATAAAATTTATCATGAAAATATGTATAGTCGTTTATAACAATATTACCAGCTTAACGTGAACTTTGTCGAGTTCTCATTTTTTCAAGGGTCACATTTTTTACCTCATTTTAAAAATGGTGCTATCGGTAGCACCCCCCTCCCTTTTTAGGTGGTATTTTGATATTTTAAATTTTGTGATCCATAATATTTCCACAATACCTTTTTTTTAATGTTTATTTTTCATCTATTTTCAATTTTTTTAATTTTTTTTTTCAAAGGTGTTTCTAGTTATTTTTCCATTCTTCTTTCAATCTTAAAAATGTTTTTTACCATTTACTTTTTTGAAACTAAGATTTTTCATATAATTTTGTCTCAATTAATTTATAGTTCCATACTTCTAAAATATAGTGGAAAACATCATTTTTAACAAATTGTTTACCTTTACTTCAATACATAAAAATAATTGTAATTAAATAACACTATTTTTGAATATTTAACAAAAAAATATTATTTTATTTTATTTTTATAAATCAAAAACTAAAAAAACTAAGGAAAAGAAAACAATTGAAATTAATAAAAACAAATTAAAAATTTTAAAGCAAATTTATATTAAAAAAATAAATAAAGAAAAACTTAAAAAACTAAAGAGCAAAAAAATTAAAAAGATTTTTTTTTTGTTTGTTAATTTGTGCGGAACTTGTTGGCTACACGATTAACCTGTGGCTTGAAAAACCGCGACTTAGGGGCATCTAAGCCGTCAAAATCACCCGGGGATCGCACCCGGCCTGAGCCACACCAACCCTTAACATGGTTGGATTTTTTGTCCCCGCAGGTTTCAAACCGGTGACTTTAACATCACGGAGTGGCTTAACAACACACTTTGTCACCGACTGTCCTACACCTCGGGGACAAAAAAAATAAAAATTAAAAAGATTAAAATTATGTATGAAAACTAAAAAAAAACTGACCAAAAAATAAAAATAAAAAATAAAA
>ML791049.1:261139-291470 GCA_009831015.1 Picea engelmannii
TATTATATATAGTTTATATATAATATAAACTATATACTTTATATTATATATACACTATATATAGTTTATATATAATATATGTAGTTTATATTATATATAAACTACATATACTTGATGTTGAGAAGGAATTGTTCCAGGTAGGTGGACCACTTCTAATGGTGGTCGTTCTGCAACTTCCCTTGTGTCTGTATGAACTGCAGAGGCTTGTGATCAGTTTGGATGATTGTCTCATTTCCCAGAATGTAATATTTTCATTGACAATAGGCTTGTATAATGGAATACATTTTCTTTTCATAGGTGGGGTATTTCCAGACAGTATCTGAGAATCTCTCACTATGGTATGCTACCGGATGATCATGCTGAGTGAGAATTGCGCCTACAGCATAGTCGGATGCATTAGTCTCAATATTGAACGGTTATTGCAAATCGGGTAAGGAGAGTATTGGAGCTGAGCACAGGTGATGCTTTAGATCATCAAATGTTCTTTGTTGTTCATTCCCCCACATGAAATTTTCCTTGTGACCGCCCTTGGTCACTTGGTTGAGGGCCCATGCAATATGGGAGAATCTCAAAATGAATCGTCGGTAGAAGTTGGCAAGTCCCAAGAAGCTCTGAAGCTCGGTTATTGTGGTCGTGGTTGGCCAGTCACAGATGACTTGGATCTCAGTTGGATAAACATGTACCCCATGCTCACCAAGAATTTATCCCAAGTATTGGACCCTGTTCATGCCAAAGGAGCATTTTTCCAAGTTGGCATATAGTTTGTGTTGTCGCAGAGTGCTCAAAACCTACTAAATATGTTGCATGTGCTCCTCCCAAGTTATGTTGAAGATGAGGATGTCATCCAAATATACCACCACAAAAGATTTGGTGAAGGGTCTCAATACATCATCCATTAACTTCATGAAAGTGGATGGTGCATTTGTTAAGCCAAAGGGCATCACTAGCCATTCGAAGAGACCTTCTTTAGATTTGAAAGTTGTCTTCCATACATCAGTTGGTTTGGTGGGAACCTGGTGGTAGCCAGACTTTAGGTCAACCTTGCTGAAGAACTTGTCCCCCTTGAGTTGTTCAAGAAGGTCATCAATTCTGGGAATTGGGTATCAGTTCCTGACTATGATTTTGTTTAATGCTTTGTAATCAATGAAGAGCCACTAGGTCCCATATTTATTTTACACCAGTACAATCGGGCTTCCTTAAGGGGAGGACTTGGGTTTGATGTGCTCCTTTTGAAACATTTCTTGGATCTGATTCTTGATTTCATCATTTTCCATCAGCGAGGGACGATAGACTGGTCCATTAGGAAGAGGTGCACTGGGAGTTAGATCAATTGGATGCTTGAATTGGCAGTGCATCAGTACCCCAATGGGTGAGGAGAATATGTCTTTGCACTCTTCCACGATTCCATCCACTTGCTTATGTTGCAAAGGGAGGCTCAGTGTAGAGGCCATGGATGTGGTGGCAACCTTCTTCTTACTGTGAGCATGGATCACAAAGAAGACGAACTTCTCAGTCTGTGAAATGACCTTACAACATTTCTTAGTAGAGATTAAAGAAATAGCGATAGGCGACGCTACCTCTAGTATCCTATACAATTTTATACCCAGAGTAATAATAATACTACGGGATCTAGAATCATACACAGCATGTCACTTCCAAAAATATTATTGTCTTAAAATAACATCAAAAACTTCAAGGGGAGAAATATCACACAATACCTTGTCTTTGAAAGGCTTGATGATGTAGGGAGAAGCTAACCGATGATGTAGGGTTGTGGGTATTTTGTTGTCGGTAGGTCCAGCCGCTTGATGGCCTCTGCTGAAATCAGGTTATTTTGATTGTCGCTATCGACAATGAAATGAAGCGGAGCCCCCTTTACCCACATTTGTGATTGAAATAGGTGTTCCCCTTCCTTTGGTTCTTCTGGTTGTCTTGGCTGGACTTTGGTGGTAGCAATAGCGACACTGGGTTCAACATCGATAATCCACTTCCCTCCTTCTGTATTTTATTTGGAGTTAGAATATGCCTATGACTCGGAAGCTTTCAACTCAGCCACCAGTGACTACTTGGAGTGGCATTCTTTAGTGTTGTGCTAAGGGATTTTATGGTCTTCACACCATTTTCCCATTTCCTTATTTGACTTCTCATTACCTTTCTCTTGTTGCAACTTGGATTGGTTGTCTTGAGAGTGGTCATCTTTTCTTTGTCTCTTGTTTTGTGGGTTGGGGTTGTTTTTTCCTTGCTTCAACTATGAGGAGTTTGCAGATCCAAACTCTCGCCTCTTCTGCTTAAATTTTTGCTCGATCTTGACAACATATCTATAATCCGTACCCAATGATGTGATTTCCAAAAAATTCATTTCTTTTTTAATGTATCTATGTAGACGATCATGGTATTTGAGCACCAGATGATGCTCAAAGTATTTGATACCCAATTTGGGGCATAGGGTATGGAAAATATTGGTGAAATTTGGTATTGTCTGGTCCCTTTCCTGACGCAGGGTCATCCATCTTGTGTACTAGTCCTCGTAGCTTCCAACATGGTAGTATTTTTCTTTAATGGCATCCCTAAAGGAATCCCATGTGGGGGCGACCAAAAATATTGAAAATTACTCTATGGACCTTTTCTCAGAGTAAGTATCCCACTAGTCCTTAACATGGAGGATAGCCTTGAGGAGTGCAAAAGTAATATTTTCCCTATCGAAAAAATTATGGACCGAAAAATACTCTTCGAGCAGATTCAACCATTTATCTACAACATCTATCAGTCCTTCAAATAATGGAATATAAAAATTTGCATGTACCTTGAAGGGGGTTGCATGGCCGCTTGATGAAGATGTGTCTCCTGTGGGAAACCGCTGAAGGATCTGTGAAAATGTGTCCATCATTTTGTTCCTTTGTCATGCAAGGTATTCCTCGAGAAACGTTTTAAAAGGATATCCTGCTCCATCATATTTTTTTTTGTCCCCCATGGGTTGTTGTCGGGCTCGGAGTGATTGAGCTTGCAAAGGATCGATTGGTTCGAGTCCCAAATTCTTGTACTCAGATCTTGTCGGGGACATGCATGAAGAAAAATAAATGAAGAGCAGACCGCTCTGATACCATTGATATGGATTTATGAGTAGAACAAAATGAATAACGAACTCAATAAAATAACACAGAGATATAGAGAACAACAATAGATATCTAGTGAACAATAACTTCTATTGAATAAATAAAATAGGCTAAAATTGTAAAACTGCAGAACTGAAAATAACTTGCTCGAATGGTGGTAGTTATCTCTGAGAAGAGATATGGATACTACGTGCATATGTCTGAGAAGAATGATTACAATGAGGCTCCAAAGGCATTTTTAACATTACTCATGAATTCCAAATCCCTAGACATCCAAAAATCTAACCCTAGGAGATGAAACGCCAAAAGTTATATGAGCCCCGATGGGTAAGTTGGTACCTCAACTTCTTGGGGTCATAAATTTTTCATATGACCTCCGTTTTAGGTGTGTGATAGCTCGTTTGAAAGGCCTTCTCAAGAACTGCGCAATATGTCATCAAACTCTGACTTTGTCTACATTTTGACTATGGCAAGCCAAAAAAACATTATTTAGGGCCCCAAAATGGCCCTAATAGTACAAAAAGATGTGTTGATCTAAAAAATTCCAAAATAAGATAGTTGGATTAGGTGGGCTGCCACCAGTCTCCACCTGGAATATGTGTAGGGCTTTAGATAGCCCCGGAAGTGTAGAACCCACAATTACATATAAGTACAGAAGAATGTGTAGAACTAAAAACTGTCAAGAGGATCCAGTTGGAATAGGTGGGTGGCCACCAATATCCACTTGGATCAAAATATGAATAAAGTACTTGGTACTTACAATTTGATATTTTAATCTCAAGTAACCACCTTGGCCAATTTATGCTTCTCGTGTTTTTCTAGTATTTCCTTGGTTTCTTTGACATGTCTTGGAGCCTACAAAAAGTTTCAAGTATGTTATAAGATATCGCAATTTTTTCTATATAACTAAACAAAATCCATCATTTTCAATTGAAAATATCATATATTACCTTCTGGGGCTAGGTGGTGTCGTCCCTTCATTTCTCAATGCACTATCATTTCCGTCTTTCTGTATATTCTTCCATTCCCTCTTGGGAATGGCCAGAGGATGATCATACTTGGGGTTATTTTTCAATTGAACCCTACATTGATCTCTAACATATTTCAAATATGTATCGGACGTCGAGGGGATTTTGGACTTGTTGAATAAATCACCAAACAAGTCGACCATATGGTCTATAAGATTATTTTTCAAATATTTATTCTGGTCATTCTACTATGTGCGAATGGTGGGCCCAGAGATCTCTAAATCCTTGTCGTGCAAGGTCTTGTAAAAAACATTGTTTCTTGAAAAACAACAGGACAATTAGATTAAAATAATATGAAAGATGTAGGTTTCAATCAAATGGTAGGAACTATTTAACATATTCAAAAATACTTGGGATTTGTTGTATCTTCAAGAGAACCAAGTTTTTTTCCACCAATTAATTGATGGAGAGTGTTCCTAATCTATGAACACATGTTTTCCCAGGATAACAATTCTTTGGCTGTGCAGAACCAATATCCTCATGAGATTCACCTTGTAGACCATCACATGCATGGTCTAGCGTGTGTGGTGCTGGTGTCTGATGGGCCCCAAGATTTTAAATTCCTCTAAGCCACATATGGAGAGGAAAATAGCCTCATAATTATGTGGCTCGTGCTAGGATGTTGTTGGGTTTGTGCAACATTTCCACCAACAACGTCCCCATGACCAGGTTCTCTCATCGTATCCAAAAATTCCTATAGAAAGAAAGTGTTATAGTATTTCTCATATAATGGTATCAGACAAAATTTCATAAATCAATATATGTCAGAAGAAGTCTTTTTTTTAAATTGTGCTTACCCCAAATCATTATATATTTTGCCTTAAAATTTTCATCATTTCTCTTCCCTCCTATGTAAGTGTCTTAGACTTATCCAATTCAATGAATTCCCTTTCTTGCTCAAGACCTTTCTAAAAGTTTCCATCAAGTTGATGGAATCATATATTTCACCCCACACATCATCATGCTATGACGGTGTGCTCGTAGACATCAACAAATAGCATGTTAATTCAATTATTTTAAGAAAGACTTGATATGAAAATTAATGTTATACCTGATGTGAGCTAGTTGGTGCCTTCCCACAATCACCCTGCCACATGATAATATGCATGATGATTTAGAATGTTATAAAATAATATAAGAAGCATGAGTTATTAAAATGTATGTTAAAGATATAAAAAGGAAAACATTAATTATAGGTTTAGTATACTGGTCAAACATATTTACCCCCATAATAGTAGTGCTTCCATCGATTTGATTCAAATCATAATTGACCAACAACTCTTCCCCTACAGCTATTGTTTTCACTGCACATATGAATATTGAATTTCCTTCACACCCCTCAAATATAAAATTGGGTTGCTTCCTTATTTTCTAGGGTCTTGTACTATTAATAATCCCTGCAATATTCCCTGGCATCTTTGGCCTTCCATCAATATACATCAGCGCTCCTTTATTATGATCATTCTCTTATAGCTATATATAATTTGCAGTGACTACATATCTCCGTGTACTTGGAATATGTGGGACTAGCCTCAACCAATCTCCATGTTTGTAGCATGGTTCGACATACTCCATAAGCTCAACAAGTCCTCCATCTTTCACCTTTATTACATCCATGGAGAATAGACCTAGACCGTGTATGGACAACGAAGCAATGTGATAATTCCTCTCATTGACATAGAAATCAGTGTCCAACTGAGGAAGTTCATTGGGTACCCATCGCCTCACTAGATGTTTGTACCTAAAAGGAAACTTGACTTCACATATGCTCTCATCATCATAAGAAAATGAACCTCCTTTAGCAAGAAATAATTTCATATGCCTACCAAATTTTACTCTGACCATTTCACCTCTAGTTGATCTCACCCTATTAGATGTGTTGGATGTAACATTTTACCCCCTCCCTCTAGAAATTCCCTTGCTTGAGGATGATAGGTCTAACAAGTACATGTTCATTTGTACCTACACTCCATCTAATGAGAAAACGTAGTTAGCAAAAGGGGTGAATTTATGGACAAGAAATAATTTGATCCTATCTTTCTAATGCCAAAGCTAGACGTTGTCATAATCTGAACCAATACATAATTCTGATTTTATTAGTGTTTCAATGCTTCTTGGATGGCCTGAAATGGCCTAGTTTTGGAATATAAAGGACCTTTGACTCCTATATGGAGGAAAAAATGTAATGCAAGCAATTCATTTTTTGATATTTTTCTATTTTTTGTTTTGTGTGTCTTGTTAATACATAATCCATTGGAAATGGTCTTAGATCCATACCAATGTGAAACTGATTGGCTTCTAGTTGAGAGGGAATCAAAGTATATTTGTCTATCCTTATTCCATTTGGACTAAGAAAAAATCATTATTTTCTCTCTCTATCGATCTTAATGGCTATAATTATATTTGTTTACCATCCAATTGGTCCATGATATTTATTTAGATGGTTTTAACCACATAAAAACTTCTATGAATATTATTTTATGGCCAACCATGACTTATTCTTGTCTCTAAAACTATAGTCTCTATACCTAGTCCTATAGATCCACCTGCAATCGATGCTATCTTTTCTTGAAGGTAATTAACTTAACTCCCAAAACTTGATATTCATTACAACTTCATATTCAAAGGAATGGGTTCATTCTATACTTTGATTTCATGCACATCTTCAAAACCTTGATTATGTCCATGTCTTCAAAGCTAGTGGGTGGATGTCGTGAAGTATGGAAAAGGGAAAGAAAAATGAATAAGAGGGGGAAACTATGGCTAGAAAAACAAACAAAATTTGTTGAAGTTGTTGAAATTGATAATGTCATTTTTTTCTCTAACAATAGGTTACATCTAGGACAACAAATTCCTTGTGGGGAAATTGAGAACCTCTAAATTTTTAGGGATATTTTTCCTAATACTTTCATTTCTCTTCTCATGGGATTTGCTCACTAAATATATAGTACTCTTATCATTGGGTTGAACTATTTTTCATCCATGTTCATCTTGAAATGCATCTTCTTATACTCAAACAAGAGGAATAGTTTCAATTACCTAATTAATAATCATAAAATAATAAAATATGGTTCGTGGAAAAAATAATAATAATAAAATATGGAATCCAATACATAGTGGCAAAATTATGTGCATATTCTCTAAAGTAATGCTTCACCATGGGGATTAAACTTATTTTCCCCAAGCTAGTCTATTGTGGTACAATGTGCCTTTCAACAAAAGTAAAATTTTAGGTGTTTTCCATTTGTAGGCATCTTTCATTTTTATCCTTCAAGATTAGTCTAGTAGAAGGTATTGGGTCCAACTTTAGCATCAATATTGAAAAGTATAAGCCACAATCTATCAAACTTTCCATGTTTTCCATTCTCTTTTCCTGCAAAAATACCATATCATCTATCTAAAAATCCTTGTGCTTGGCCATCTTATCAAAAATATATTTGGTCCCACCTTGATACTCTATGAATTTGTGAAGGGATTTTCTTCTTTGTTCCTCCAATTCAACCAGCTAATCTATACTTCCCTATATTGTTTCCTTGTCTCTAGGAAACTAATTCATTAACTTGTAAATGGGCAGTGATATATTTAGTTCATACCCTTTATATATACAAAATTTGGCAAGGGATTGTATTTTTAGGGTAGCATATGTTTGGGACAACATAATTGTATGGATTTAAGGGTTCAAAAACATCACATTCAATATTGTGGAATATGAATGATGGAATTTATTGCAAATATATGTCATGAAGCTTTAAAATCTGGGTAACTTAGTTCTTTGTTCATAAGAATTTTTTATGTGGTTCATTCTGCTCTTAAAATATGTCGCTATCACTAGAAAAATTCTTATGTATCTTCTTTATTAATTTGTATTAGTTACAATTTACATTCTCATTTAGTGGACACACCCTAATGCATGTTTGAAGGTCTTTTTTCATTCAGAGTCCTCATAAGAATTTTTTGTTTTAGTGGACAACATGGTAGTGTTTCTATATTATGTTTTTTCTTTAGGTTGCATGTTTCCTTATCAAAATGAAAAAACAACTCTCCTAGTTATATCCTTTCACTCCACTTTCCCAATGGATTGACACTAATCTTGGTCCACACATCATTTTGTTAAAAAAAACTATAATTCAATTTATATTTTGCTAAATCCATTATTTTATTTCACCTTGAACTTAAATTGTATAAGATTTAGCAATCATATCTTAAGGATACCCCCCTTGAGCCCAATGAGAGTTTTCCTAAAGTGAAAGGAAGGATTGTTGTGGTGACAATGGACAACCTTCCTAAGTTCCTCTAACGTTTCACTTGTCTTTTAGGGCTCTATCGAAAAAAGTGAAGGTTTTGGAGGTAACAGAGCGACACTTAAGTTTGACTATATTTCACTCAAACATATTATGAGATAGAGCCATGTTATAGAAAGAGACGAAATTGAAGAGTATATATAACCAATTCAAATTCAAGGCAATTTTGAGAAATTAGAGAAAACAAATGAATACCTTGAACATTTGGTGACACAGTGGATGATTTGATTGTGGCCCATGTAATATAGAAGCAAATTCAGAATAAGGATACGTTGAGATGGGTGACTTCCTTGAGTCATTCCCAGCATACAAGTCTTTACCTTTGTGATATCGTTGAATCTGTCTAGGGTTGTTTTTGGTGCATACATACCACCAATGGCATGGAGGTATATCATTAATGTTGCAACAATTTTCTTGCACTAATTCACCTCTAATTTTGAATGTTAAAAAAAATTTCTCTTAAGCCCTTCTCCCATGAATGTTTGTCAACAAATTTTGCGCCAATGGTCAGGAGAAGTGTGCTCTTCTAGGAAGCTTTATTATGTGTCTCTTGTTATATTCTTAGAGAATATTTACACACAATAGTATGGAACTGTCTTGGAAGTTACACTCATGATGGAGGGGCATTGGTATTCAAGTGATATCTTGCCAATTTTAGAGCATAAGGGTGTTTCCAATGAGGATATTTATGACCTGGTCTAATGCAGACCTGTCGTGCCTCTTAAGACCTACTATTATCAAACTAATTTTATGATTGATTTGGTTAATGATAGTTCTTCCATAAAATATATTTTAGACCTGCCACTACCATTTTCATGCCTATCAACAACTACTAGAGCAGCATGCAAGCTGCCCAGTATAAGGGAATCGTTTTAGTGATTACAACACCAAAATTAGACATGGATAAATGTGCCCTAACGGATAAATTCTCTTGAATTTATAATTTCCATTATTATCCTCCATCATTAGTTCTAGTATGGGTCATTTTGTTGTGTAACCTCCCTTTCTCGTTATATAAAAGTCGAAGGATTGAAAAAGTTCGATCAATTTTCCTAGTGTTTTCTCTCTCTACTTCTTTCCCATATTTCTCTTATCACTTGAAAATTTTGCAGTAGCATAGGAAATTAATTATTGCATGAGCTTCAAGGGTTTCTCTAAGGACTTGTTTGTGGATGTTTCAAGAATAATCCTAGTTTTGAGAATCGTGTTGCAAACTCACCACTTCAAGAGGACACCTCAAACACAGTTCTAAATTCTAATTGAAATTCTTAGGATAAATATCTAGATCAAGCAAATGATTCAAAGGCATCCACAAAACTAGACTCACAAACACATGGTTGGGTTTTCGCAGTGGTTGAGAAAGAAGCATCCAAATGTCAAACTATTGCAGAGTGATCTAAGTGGGATACATACACAAGTTGGAACTAAAAATGCACAAATTATGGCAAGTGTATTGAAATGTAAAGTGAATTGATAGTACAGTAATTCGCAACAAGATGAGGTTATAAATTCGTCTAGTTGGAACTCAAACTTCAGGTTTGAAAGGGAAAGGCACAACATAGCTAGTTTGATAAAAATTAATAATTATAGTATGTCAAATGGACATAAATTCACCATTCCTATTTTTAATTAGCTACTATAGTTTCATGGGGTTCACCATTATGGTAAAAAATAGCAATGATTTCATTCCATGACACAACATCTCATTAGTAAATCATCCTGTATACCCAAGTTTAGAAAACAAAGGAGCTTGAGAGAGGGGTACTTGTTATGAACCAAATGATTAATTAGCAATGGTCTTTACAATTTAATGAAGGGACAAGATCCCTTAACATAATATAAATACATAGTGAAAACATAGTTACTATGTGATAGTGCATACATTGCATGTGATTGTTCTAGATTGGAACAAGGAAAATAAACTTCATGTCTATATCTAAAAACTCCTAAAGGCCCCACACATTTCTCAGTGAAATTAGATCCTATGTTTGGTGTTTAACTCTAAGAAATTTGTCATGTATGTTGTTGGGGATTGTCACAATGCTAGTCAGAAACTCAGAGAGTTTGTAGATAATACATGCAATCCAATCGTCGATGCTTTAATGGGATTGGGATCTTTTCCATCTTCTCATGAGAAAACATTGGGATGATAGGAATTCACAAGACTATTTACACCAATTTTGCAGTGCATAAAATTGATCTTTTGCTTGCTTTGGTGTTTTCTTTGATGATATGACTGGCTGGTAAATTGAATTCATTTGCAATCCATACCAGAATTCTTCATATGGGTATATATCCTGCAAAGATTGGAAAGACCAAGAAACCACAAGTTTATATGTATGAATATGTAAAACTTTCACTGCAAGGGCGATTAATGGAAAATAGGGAAGGCAGACTAGATTTATATGCTTGGATAGAGGAATTGGGAGAGAAGGAAACAAAATGTCCTTTGACATATTAGAAATTTGAAGAGGAAAAATTGATGATATGCTCAGTTCAGGATATATGATCAAGTCTTTGAGAGTCGCCATGGAATCGATTGTGAGAATGTGGGCATGCTAACCAATGGGGTTGAAAAACCAACTCCAAGTAGAAGCTCGCATCTTCATTTCGACTCTCCTCTAAGTTATATTTGGAAAATTCTTATGAATATTAATGAAAATTTTCCAAAAGGAGATGATAATTGTTACTAGATTCAATTTAGGAGTACTCACCATTCTATCTTCTTGCCCTAGGTTTGTATCTCCTTGTCATTACAGTTTATCTCCTTGCCCTTGTGGGTCTCTATCTTGGTATTGCCCTCGATTTTTCACACAGTACTAATATCCTTACCCTCCATGCAATGATCTATCTCCTTGATGGCCTTTGTTTCATGTGCAGTGGTCTTGATACACACTATATTATTGTTTTTTTTTTTTTTTAGTATGGGAATTATGTTATATGTGTGTGTGTGTGTGTGTGTATTGTTGGCACAGGCCATTTTGGGGAAATGCGCAGTAATTATTGAGGTCAGTTAGAAATTGGACCAAAAAAGGAGCGCGTGCCAGAAAACAGGGAAAACCAACATGAGAAATAAGGAAAAGAAGTGCAAGAGAGAGGAGAGTCAAAGGAAGGAATAAGGATGCGGAGAGATGAGGAAATCGTTGGAACGAGGACCAGCCACGCACAGGAATTTAGAATGTGGAAAAACCTAATCCTCTTAGGGTTAGTGGTTTAGGGTTTTGGTCAATGAGCTAACGAGTTTTTACCCATTTTTGTAGTATAAATATATATTGTGATATAGAGGAAAGGTTTTTGTTGAGATGTATGAGATCTAGTATCAATAAAGAGCGGGTGTGAGATGATGTTCTTAGAGTCAGTTAGAGTCAGAGTATTTTGGATTAGATATTGTAATTGAGGATCAGATTGCAATTTGTGGAGCTTAGTGTGACATGGTCATCCTCACATCATATATCCTCATTGTAATGTGTGCAACACGATGAACTTGATGAAGAATAATAAAGAAGCAAAGTATACCATATCTTTGTGGATGTATCCCAAGGGGGTGAACCACGATAAAACTGTGTGTCTATGTGTCGAATGTTTATTTTATATTTTGCAATGGTCTATGATGAATGCATAGATATGTTAGTAGTAAAATGCATCACGCACTAGAATAGTTATGTTATTACTGCAAAATGAACTTTAATGAATACAATTGATTACATAATGGTAGATCTAGATAATGATGTGTTAGAATATTAGATATGATATATGGTGAAGTAGGAAATAATTTCTAACATCCCCACAGTAGTGTCCCTTCCATGATTGCAGACATCTCGGTCCTGCAGTCACCCATAAATCCATCTCGGGTGAGACTGCATTGTGCACTCTGTGCGCAGTGTTTCCTTCTGGTATCCAGAAGGGTCGATGGTTTGTAGGTTTTTTTTGGAAACCTAAAGTAGAACCCAGGTCAGCCCAAAAAAATTCCAACAAAGGCTTATGTTGTCGGCTGGAACCTAGAAGAACAGTTTGGAGGGGACTTGTTGAGAAGGACACTGAAGAGAATGCAATATTATAAGGGGATGTTCAGACCATGGAATCCAACTAAAGAGGATATTGAATGATGGTTGAGAACAAAAGATCTCGAGTTTTCACAGAAAGATAATAGAAACTCTAGGTATCCACCGTGCCAATATTTGGACAGGTATCTGTTCATTGATCTTCATGAGGAATTTTTTTCGTTATTTTCCACATTTTCTACAGGAATGGATATTGAGGTTGAAGAAAAGTCATCCAAATAATCGAATAAGACCAGTAGAGTGGACTACTAAGAATATTGTGCAGCTACAAAGAGTCAATAATCAATGCACGTGTGTAGTCGATTTCTGGCTATATAGCATTATTGCAAGATTCATTACTGAGTTTGCAGTCGATACTACAAAATCATACACTGTTGTAGAGTAGGATTTTTTGAAGGGTCCAAGAGGAAGGTATATTAGATCAATTTATACATCGATCAAGATTTCGTTTCATGATAAAGGCATGATGACAATGGAGTCAGACACCTAAATAAATCTGTGTGTATGGGGGAACTAGAGGAAGCACTAAGGATGATATGAGATATGGAGAGGGATTTGGAAAGAGGTAAGAATAAGGAAGCAATATACCCCATTATTATGTATGAATATCATATCAAGGAAATAATGGACAAAGCAGGAATGACACGCAACGAAAGACCCTACCAATATAGGATTAATATGAAAAAGAGGGCAGTAGTTGAGTGGGAGGGATTGGAAAGTGATGAATAAGAGGTATATGATATTCTTGCTACAAGGAATATTGAGGAAATATTGCATGCCACATATGAGAGAAAAGAAAGAGGTCAAGGGTCCAATGTAGAAGAGGGCTCTCGAGTCCAAATTAGAATTAGTGTGGAACCCACAACCCCATGTGAAACTAAGACATCAGAAAAGAAAGAACCATTTACAAAACCAACAATTAGTAGTATAATGATTCTAGTAAGACAAGGGAGAAGTGTAAATTCAAGTGGAAGTACAAGTTCAACTAGTAGTAGTAAGATATCTACACCACGAGGAGGTGGTACAAAAAAATTTACAATGGTAGGAACATATCTGACTATTCGGTTACCATAGTTTCATGGAGAAGGGTTGGAAGACACAAAGAAGAATTTATTTATTTGTGAAAAGATTTGGGAAGCTAAATAGATCATGGATGATGATACAAAAGTGGCTTAGCTTGCAATTACATTCAGAAACCGTGCACTGGATTGGTATATGGACCTCGCAATAAACAATCCACAAGGAGCACTTACAATTGTCGCAAATGTGAAGAAGGAATTAATAAATCAAGTCCAGTGACCGAGTTCAGAAGATCTATACATGAATGAGATGATAGAAATCAAATAGAAGCCAAGATATTCGGTTTGGGAGGCTGAGAAAAAGTTCAAGTTGTTCAAAGGTAAGTTAAAGTATCCTATAACAGATATGAAAAACAGACACGTATTTGTTAATTCATTATTACCACATTTTAAGTACCCATTGAGGAAACAGAAGTTTGAGACTTAGGCCGAGGCTCTGCAAACAACCTTACAATTAGAAGAGAAAAAGTATAAACATACATATCTAGTTGTAGAAGAGCTGAGAGTAGACATAAATAATTTGACATTTCAGTTTTATCAGAATAAAGGTAAGGAGAAGAAGGAATTTCTCTAGTGTACCTTATGCAGAAAAAAAGGACATCATAATAATGAGTGCCCAACATTTGTCCAGTACTTGGGAGAAGTATTTCCAAATCTCTTACCCACAGGAGGAGTATGGTGTGAAATATGTAAGACACATGGAAATGATCCCTATCATTGTCCCAAGATACAAAAGTACCAAACAGTTTATGATTGCACATTCTGCAATTTATGAAAGTATGTAGGACATGAGTACAAGGATTGTTGAACCTTGGAATTGATGAAGGAAATGAACTTAGATGCTTATAGGGTGCAGGCTGAACTAATGATAGGACAACCTATGCAACAATTTATAGCACCACCACAGTATAATAATGCACAACATCTTACAGCGCCACCGCAATATAATAATACGTAGCAATATAATCAAGTACCAAAGTATAATACAATGGGTGCAAATAATCAAGGTAATAAATGAGGATTCAAAGGAGGACATGGAAGAGGAGGATTTGGAAGAGGTAGAGGACTAGTAACCTATCACAATTGTCAGTAACCTGGACATTATTCAATGGATTTTCTATTGCCATCAGTGACATGCATGTACTGTTGCACAACAGATCATAATACAGAAGATTGTACGACACTTTTGACAAATATACATGAAAAGAGGAATTAGAATAATCAGAATGTTCAATGGATTTCCACATAAACTAGAGATGATGGGAAACAGATCAATATAGTTACTCAAGGAGGAACCAAAACAAGAGAAGATGTACAAAATCATAATCAAAATCAGTACCAATGGGTCAAAAAGAATACAACACCTCAACAGTATTTTGATGCACGGAAGGAAAAAGAGGCATTCAAGCAAGTCAAACAAGAGATCTTGCAGGAGAATATTTCTTCTACTTCAGGTACAAAGCCGGGAGATTATGTACCAATATATCATATGCCTCCTCAATTTGATCATACCAGCAGAGATCAATATTCATAAAAGGTCAATAATCTAAGAAACTTTATGGTATCTTGTGTGAATTTATTGAATGATCAATCATCTCTACAAGTATTACAAAATCTATTAGAAAAGTGAAATTCTAAATAAGGGATAAAGATAGTATAACATGTTCATAGGAAGAAATGAACAAGTAGGGAGTTCAGATTGAATGCAAATATTGGAGACTTTAACATGGGTGACATAATATTAGATTTGGGATCTAAGGTAAATGTTCTTCCTAAGAAAACATGGGAAGCTATGGGGGAGCCTACACTGCGATATTCACCTATTCATATGAAACTGGAATATCAATATAGAGTGGTACCAATTGGTCGATTGAAAGGAATACTAGTAGATTTAGATAGTATGTGCACTATGGTAGATTTTTAGGTCATTGATATAGTGGACAATACTACACCTTACCCATCATTGTTGGGACTACATTGGGAATTTGAAAATCAAGATATCATTAAATTGAAGAGAAGGAAGATTATTTTTGAATCGGAAGAATATAGATTCATAGCACCATTAAATCCTTCAAAAGGTGGAATACATGGTGAACCCATAATAGAAAACTTTAGCATAGAAGAAATAAACCAATTGTATAGAACTACCGCGTGCGAGGAAGATTACATTAACCCAACGACAAATGGAATTCTTAGATGGAGAAGCATTAGTTATTGTGCTTCAGATTCTGACATAGGATTGGAGATTTGGAAACAAAGCTTGCATGATATATCTACCATAATATGAGAAAGAATGATGCGCGCAATAAGATGGCTTGGCTCAGAGGTAAGAGAACCTCCAAATTTTTATGGTTAAAATGATTTTGAAGAAATTTTAACAAAGTTTGAGTTATAAGTCTTGGAAATTCATAGGTTATTAGTGTTAGATATTGCCTTGAAAGAAACACTTGCACATTGGTGGGGTACTCATAAGGATAAGATCCACAATTGGTATCAATGCAAAATATTGTTGTGCATAAGATTTTGCGCAGAGTAGGACAACAAATATGTGGAGAAATATGATGGAATAGGACAAACCAGAGAACATGTAGACAAATGCATAACCCATTGGAGACCGGTACCACCAGAGGAATGGCCACATCAGTTCATTCATACATTGTAAGGCATACCAATAAATTGGTATACATAACTAGAACTACACAAAGGAATTGCAAATTGGAAAGGTTTGTAATAGAACTTTGTGATCACATTTGCATTTGAAAATGAGAATCCAACGATACATACAACACTGAATTTGATAAGGGAAAATATTTTTGAACAACCTGAAGTTGAAATTGTGACAACATATCAGAATCATAATCAACAAACATTTAGACAATTGTTACTTTGTTACCATGTCGTAGAAGATGATCCAGTAGAAGAAAACTTGCACGATATTTAGATAGCAAAAGTTGAAGGGGAAATAGAAGTAGAAGGTCCACAGTTATAGTCATAATATTTAACTACACCACTAAGGATAAAGAAACATAACATTGGAACATAAGAGAATCCAAAGATTGCAAGTATTGGTGACTATTGGGACAACCAGACAATGGAAAGAATAACATAAATATTGCACAAGTATAGTGATCTATTTCCAACAATGTTTTCATAGATGAAAGGGGTAGCAGGAGAACTTGGAGAAATGAATATTCTTCTATGACCAGATGCCATACCAATAAGACAAAGACCCTATAGGTTGAATCCAGTATATAAACAGAAAGTGAAGGTAGAGATTCATAAAATGCTAGAGGTTGGTATAATAGAACCTGTTGAAGAATCTGAGTGGATTAGCCCTATGGTAGTATAGGAGAAGAAGCAAGGGGGAATAAGGATCTGTGTAGAGTTAAGGAATTTGAATTATGCATGTATTCATGATCCCTTCCCTACTCCATTCACAGATGAAGTATTGGAGAATGTTGCATAACAAGAAGCATACTCATTTACTGGTGGATTTTTAGGGTATCATCAAATTATAATAGCACTAGAGGATCATCATAAGACTATATTTTCCACAAAAATGGGTTCATATCAATACACAGTGATTCCCTTTATATGGAAGAATCCCCCTGCTATTTTTTCAAGGGTAGTGGTAGTTTCATTTAAATATTTTATAAATAAATTATTGGAGGTTTATTTGGATGATTGGATAGTATTTAGCTTATTGAAAGATCATTTTGAAGTTTTAAGATTGATGTTGGACAGGTGTAGACAGTGTAAAATTTCATTAAACATTAACAAATGTATATTCAGCATACCATTTGGAATTTTGCTGGGGAACATGGTGTGTAAACATGGCCTACCAGTTGACCTTGCCAAGATTGTTTTCATTGTTAACTTACCACCACCTAAGTCAGTGCACAAACTAAGATATACACTTGGTCATATAGGTTACCATATAAAGTTCATAAAGAGTTGTGCATAGATTACTACGCCCATGGAGAAATTGTTAAAGAGGGATATCAAGTTTCAATGGAATGATGAGTGCCAATAGAATTTGGACATTTTAAAGGAGAAAATGATGAAAACACCAATTCTGGCATTTCCATATTGGTCAAAAGAGTTCCATGTTCATTTGGGTGCATCTGCAATAGCACTAGGAGTATTACTAACACAACCAGGAGAAGGTGATATAGATCACCCAATAACATTTGCAAGTAGGAAACTGTCAGATTCAAAACATAATTATAACACAAAAGAAAGAGAAGGTTTGGCTATGGTATATGCATTACAGAATTTCAGACACTATTTGTTAGGCCAATAGTTTAAAATGTTCACAAATCACTCTGCTCTTAGATATTTGGTCAACAAGCCAGTGTTGGGGGGAAGAATATGTAGATGGTTGTTATTATTTCAATAATTTGATTTTGAAGTAGTTGTGAAACCTAGAAGATTGAATGCAAGGCTAGATCATGTCTCTAGGATAACTAATGGAGAGGAACCAAGAAACTTTGAGGAAATTTTATTAATGCACAATTGTTTTCAGTGCAGATAGTTGATGAATATTTGGTTGACATTATTGAATTTTTTAGTATAGTATTTTTCCCAAAGCAATATAATATTGCGCAGAAGAAGAATTTGGTAGTTAGGGTTGTAGACTATCAACTTATTGTAGGACTCTTATATAAATTAGGTGTAGACAATATTTTAAGGAGATGTGTTATGAAACTTGAATGTGCTATCATCTTAGTAGAAGCACATGAAGGAATAGCTAGAGGACATTATGTGGGAAAAGATACTGCACAGAAGATATTGCGCATAGGAATATGGTGGCCAACAGTTTCTAAAGAGGCAAAGGAGTATTTCCGTAATTGTAATGTATGTCATAAAGTTGGAAAACCATCCAAGAGGGATGAGATGCCCCTTAGACCTCAGGTAACCCTTAAAGTGTTTTACAAGTGGGCAGTAGACTTTGTAGGACCAATCAATCCACCAGCTAGAAGATCAGAAGCAAGGTATATCATTAGAAAGACAAAATACCTAACCATATGGGTTGAAGTAGAAGCAGTGAAAGATTACAGTGCAGAGACTGCATCACACTTTTGGTTTGAACAAGTAATTACAAGATTCGGATGTTCTAGAATTATGATGAGTGATCAGGGAACTCATTTTATCAATAGTACCATCCAGGCAATGACTGAAGAATTTGAGATACACCATCAAAACATCACTCCATACCATCCTCGGTCTAATGGAACAGTGGAAGAATTTAATAAGATATTAGAGAATGCCCTAACTAAGATCTGTAATGTGAATATGGATGATTGGGATATGAATATACCAACAGTATTATGGGATTATATAACTACATGCAAGAAACTCATAGGGAAGACACCTTTCATATTGGTGTATGGATGGTAAGTAGTAGTCCATTTGGAGTATTTGATACCTAGTCTACATATTACAGTCATTACAAATATGACAGAAAGAGGCACAACTCAAGAAAGATTGTCTCAACTTATGGAACTAGAAGAGGACATAATTATGGTTGGTTTCCATCAAGAGGTATAGAAAGTAAAGGAAAAATGTTGGCTTGATAGACATATTAAGAGATAAAATTTTAAATAAGGAGACCTAGCCGTTCTCCTCTATGACAACAAATACTTACAATACCCAGGAAAATTCAGGATGCATTGGCTAGGGCCATATGAGATCAAGTTCATCACATATGGAGGTGTTGTGCAGTTGCAGGATCTTGCAGGAAAATATATTCAAGGATTGGTGAATGGCAATCGACTAAAAATGTATAGGGACAATCAACCTAGTAACCCTTAGTAGTTGCAGCACAGAAAAGTAGAAAGTGTATATAGTAGGAGTTAAAAGAAAAAAAAAGAAAAAAAAATGGGAAAAAAAAGAAAAATACAAAAAGATATAGTAGATGGATAAGTGGTAGACAAGAATTTAAATGAAATAGCGAGCAGTAGACAGTAAGTGGAATGAAAGAACAACAATGACACTACGCACCAGAAAAAGGTGACTAGATAGAAAATGCAGCACACTGAGATAGAAAGAGGACAAAAAGAGGAAAATCGGTGATCGAAAAAATGGGGCGCAACGGAGCATTTATGACAGGACATATAAAAGTAGAAAACTTGCAAGGAAAGACTCATTGTGTAATTGAGAAAATGAGAGCTGAGGAGTGAAAAACTCAATGTGAGTAGGTATTTTCGAAGTATTCACTGAAGATTTAGAAATACTTTTGTAGGATTTAGAAGAATGATGCCACCAAATATTGGAGCTCCCAGTTGAATCGCAAGATAAACACGTCACGCCACGAGATCTCCATAGGAGAAATAAGTCAAAAGAGAAAACTCTATTCGACCAAAAGCAGTGGTGGATGTGGATGTAATCCCATCTCCCATCATTGAACCAGTTAGTCCCACCATGGCCGAAAAATAGGATCTAGTGATAGAAGGAATGGAATTCAAATCGCAGAATGGCACACAAAACCATACACAACAGCTTGGATTAGGAGTACCACAATAGATGACTGGGAAATATGATGAGAAAATAGAGTCGGATGAACCAAGAACACAGGAAAAGCAGCGCAACAGCCTGTCGCAGAATCAACGCATCAGTCAAAAGAACAGGTGCAGGTTGAGGATATCAAAGGCCAACAAAATTCAGACGTAGAAGAAGGTGAGGATGTGCACCAAGAAGTAGGGACATTCATAGTGACAAAGAAGATAAAGGGAAAATATATAGTACAAAGATCATCGTGCAAACAGAAATAAGTAACACTGACACTATCGTGCATACCCGAAGTTGTAAAGATCCTTCTTGGCATGTTAGGATGTGTGGATAAACTGAAGTAAGTGGACCATGATATTGCATACAGGTACAAGTTCCCTAAGTTTGTGCCACAAGTCTATATGGAGAGAAAAGAAACAGGTTTCTTAGGAGATCCAATTTTGGATCCCAAGTAGTGGATTGCAAGATTGTATAACACTAGTATCATGAACCTGTTAGAAATTCCCCACTTTGGGAGAGGTAAAGATGTAAATTCATGTGTGAAACAACTATTGGCTTTGTTTCATGGGGGTATTCTATGGATGGATAGGCCGATATCAATAGATGTAGATTTAATTGCAGGAATCACAGGTTTTCCAATAGATGCAGAAAATCCAGAACAATATTTGTTTGACCAGACAAAGGAGAAAGCTCTGGCAGAGGAGATAAAGAAGAAATACATCACTGACAGAGGATCCAGGGGGTTGATCATCAATAGAATCAGAGAACCAGAAACAATATTGGCGACAAATTTGATGGCTTGTAAAATTTTAAGGAAATGTTGCAAGGAAGAATCATCTGCAAGAATTATAGCAACGGTCATGCAGTGCGTGAAGGGGAGTCTACTCAGATGGACCCCATATTTACTTAATTTATTTTTGGATGACTACAAGGATGCACAAGATGTTGGAACATAGATTCATTATGCATGGTTGGTTATATTGATAGCTTTGGTGGGTTGGGGAGAAACCAAAAACAATGGATTTTTCTTGAGGCCCGTGAAGTGTCGCACAACAAAGTATACAACATTATGGCAGACTTTAGATGCAAAACAAAGGAAGGAAAATTCTATCATATTTTTTTATGTATTATGACGAGATGCAAAAAAGTATGTTTGATACATGGAGGATACCACCAGAAGTGGTCAAAGAGCATGAAATCATAGCTAAATTTCAGGATTCCATCCACAACATGTAGATCCAGGCCAAGCGGGATCCCAAGAAGGAATGGTTACAGCTGAGGTATTGTGTGACAACAGAAGAAGTGTAGTGGGCCATGAAATATTTTCCTGAATAATGGAAGGGACCATTAGTTTCCAATAAGGTATCAAAAGGTAAGCAACAAGCAGAAGATGGACCTTCATAGAAATCAAATAGTCCAACAACAAATGCAAGAAAGGCAATAGAGCATGCAAAGGAAACAGGGGAGAGAGAAATAGTTAGAAATCCAAGGCAGAAGAACCCTATCCCTAAACCTTCGGCGTAGGAAAAATACTGTGTAGAAGTAAGAAATGGAGGAGTGCAGAAGGATACTATTGCTGCTACACAGAAGGAACTAGGAGGAGGAGATCTCCCATACATGGACATACCAGTTACAATAATGCAGACATAAACTTTGTCGATGAAGAGTACATTATTGCAGGAAGCAGGCCAATGCAAGAAGATGAAAGCACACAAGAGCATTCATGAACTCACATTGATAGACGATGATGCAAAGTTAGTTGCAGAGAAAGTGCAGGACCACGCAGCAAAGGCGTGGTACTATGTTGAGAAGAAAAGAGAAGAGATAATAAAGAAGTTAACATTGGTTAAGGATACATTATAACTACTAAAACTTACTACATCACAACAAAAATAGTAGGCACCACAAAAGAATACTTATCAAGACAAGAAAGTTCTAGAAAAAGAGACGGTACAGATTATAGCATTGGGGAATGAAAATTTTTGTATTACTCAGGAGATGTTGCAGGTTGATGAGAATACAATGCAGTAGCAAGAAGGACATATATCACTTGGACTTGGCACTGCCCAAGGTTCCAACGAAGGTATTGTATAAAATCCAAGTCAGTGTCGCACATGAGATTCAATCAAGGGCCTGCACAGATGCGAAAAATTTTCAATTGGCTAAGGAGGTAAGTGAGACACTGAATATAAAAATCAACTAGGTGTGCGTTGATAGGGAGGAAAAAAAACAAATGTGTGGAGAGAATAAAGTAGCAGACTGAATAAGTGTTCAAAACTACTATTGACAGCGTGCAGGAAGAAAATTTACCAACATAGTAGAAGATTGATAAAATTGTGTAGGCCATGGATAATTACAGGAGCTACATTACTGAGTTAAAATAACTCCTATCACAAAGAACTCCACTAGAAGTGAGAACACAAAGGGAGCATGAGGTGACATGCCATAAGGAGAGCATTGTGCATATCATCAAGGAAATCACAGAGCTATATGATAGGAGCGTGCAATTATGGACTAATATCTAGGAGGATGAGAAACTGCATGAATTAGACCAGAAAGAAGAAGGAGTAAATATTGCAATACAACATTTAAAGAAAAAGAAGATGATGGCAATAACCGATAGATTGATAAGCACGTAGGAAATGAAGAACTTGCAAGAAGATTTGAAAATTATACAAGCAAAGAAGCAGTCGAGGAAGGCTAAGTTGGAGCCACTGCAAGAAGGGGAAGAACAAATGTTTAATGACATTTACATAGCCAAAAGTCAAGTTGAAAAAATTAGCTCAGATACTGAAGATTTTTTGAAGGAGCATATCACTACGCAGATTGTGGAGACTGTATAAGAGAAGAGCGCACAGGTAAAAACTCAAGTTGAAGAAATTTCAGGAAAATTCCATGCACTGGAGAAGTCAATGCAAGAAGAAAAAAATTCTTGAGTGGCTCAGGACAAGACACGGGTGAGTGTTGGGGGCCTATTGGCACAACCATTTTGTGGAAATGTGCATTAATTATTGAGTTCAGTCAGAAATTGGACCAGAAAAGGAGCACGGGAAAATAGGGAAAAGCATCGCAAGAGAGAGGAGAGTCAAAGGAAGGAAGAAGGACACAGAGCGACGAGGAAACGGTTGGATCGAGGACCAGTCGCACGCAGGAATTTAGAATGTGGATAAACCTAATACACTTATAATTAGTGGGTTATGGTTTTGGTCATTGATGTAATGGGTTTTAACCCATTTTTGTGGTATAAATATATGTTGTGAGATAAAGGAAAGGGTGTTGTTGAGATGTATGAGATCTAGTATCAATAAAGAGTGAGTGGGATATGATGTTCTTACAGTCAGTCAATGTTAGAGTATTTTGGATTAGATATTGTAATTGAGAGTCAGGTTTCAAGATGTGGAACTTAGTGCTACCTTGTTAGCCTCACATCATATCCCCTCATTGTAACACGTGCAGCATGATGAACTTGATGAAGAATAATAAAGAAGCGAAGAATTTCATATATTTGTGGACTTAGCCCGAGGGGCTGAACCACAGTAAAATTGTGTGTCTATGTGTGGAATGTTTATTTTATATCTTGCAATGGTTTATGATGAATTCATAGATATGTTAGTAGTAAAATGCAACATACACTAGAATAGTTATGTTATTTACTACAGAATGAACTTTAATGAATACAATTGGTTACATAATGGTAGATATGGGTAATGATGTGTTATAATGTTAGATATGATATATGGTGAAGTAGGAAATAATGCCTAACATCCCCACAATAGAGTCCCTTCCATGATTGCAGACATTTGGGTCTTCCAGTCACCCATAAATCCATCTCGGGTGAGACTACATTCTGCACAGTGTTTTCTTTTTGGTCTCCAGAAGGGTCAACGGTTTGCAAGGTTTTGTTGGAAATCTAAAGTAGAACCTAGTTCAACCCAAAACAGTTCCAACACACACACACACACACACACACAGATATATATATATATATATATATATATATATATATATATATATATATATATATATATATATATATATATAATGTATATATCATATATTTATTTATATCATATCGATATTATATTAATATTACATATCCAATCTGCTAAGAAATAGGTTTTTAAGAATGTTAAATGTCCTAGCTTGTAATGTTGTGGTAAAGAAAATAATCAAGTATGGATTGCCAATTATAAGCTACTATAAATCCATTCCACATACCCTAGGTTTTGATTTTCATCTCTTCTTGCAATTTGTTCGAAGTCAAATGTGATGGATACTAGTGTCTATGAAATGGGGAGATTAGATAGAAATGAATATTTATCATTCAAATATCCAACATGTAAAATTAATGAGAGAAACAACCATCATACTCATGAAGACTTACAAGGATTGCAACCCACACAATTGATTAATGTAATTGAAAGGAATGGAAATAACATAAAATGTATCAAATTTAGAGTACTATCTTAAACAAAAAAACTGTTAACACTAAATTTCCATGGGTGCAAATAAACATCTACATGAATGCAAACAAATAGTTAATAGAAATGGAAATGGGATAAATAAGAACAAGGGTTCCTATGATATCCTCTTGAATGGGCCCTATCCAAAGGGAGTTTTGGAACCCTGTAAATACTATTAGAATAAAATCAAACTCACTTATTATTCACAAGATCATTACAAATTGCATAGATTATAACAATGTTGAAACTTTGTTGCTTAGTATAGATTGTGTTGGTTGTGGAGCCTAATTATCTTCCTAATTTAGAGGTCTTTCTTTTTAGTCATTTTTATATCCCATCAATATTATACACCCATCCATGCGGGGTGGTTGCAGGGGTTCGGGGGTGGTGTTCCCTAATGGGGGTTCGGGGGCGAAACCCCCGAAGGAAAAATTGCCTTGTAAATGTATATTGTAATTTCATAGTCAATCTTGACCATTCATCATTATGTCACAGATCTGAATGTAGAGATTATGTTATGGTTGTTTTCCCTAGAAGGAAAACCTCTTTATGAGGGAATTGTATTGTGGTTGTGTATTATTGTGAATATTTTATTCTGAGAGAGGAGACTATGAGAGAAAGAAGAGGAAGTTACAGTGGGTGTGTTGTAGGTTTTATCCCTTCATTTTGTTGGATAATAATAAGGAAGGACCTGGAAATTTCTTTGGTGGACGTAGCCCACATTCGGTGAACCATGTATATATGTGTCTCTATTGTATTGTGTATCTTATGTGTTTTATTTCCACATTTGTTTTATTTTATTGATTTGATATCCTGTTTTTCTAACAGATTGAACTAGTCTACTACAAGGGAATGAAAATAAAAATGCAATTGGGAACTAAGTTCTTCTATTCTAAGTCATATAAATATTGGACTTGCATTAAGCATCTCTAACTAACTCCATCAATTAGATCCTTGATTATTAGGTGTTGTCTACTTAGTTGACTCTTCCACCCAGCATAGTTGAGTCTAGATACTTATTCTTAGCTCCTATATCTAGTTCTAGATCAAAACATGGTTGATTTTTGGCGGTTTGAATTCCTCATGGATTAAATCATTGTATCTTTGAGCTGGAAACTTAGTTTAGTCACCTTAATGAGGGGTGATAGGAACCCTTGATTTACTCTCTTTTGTTTCCTAATTGAAACATTTTTGTAGATTTATAGGTGAAGCATTTATAGAGGGTCAAAAATATCTTGGGTCATGGAACTAACCTCAAGATTTGTAAAGCAATGTTCTACAATAAACCTTAAACAACCAATCAAATGTCAATGTTCATAGTTTAAATCAATCATAATCAACTCAAATAACTAAGACACCCTTGTATTCATCATACTCTTCTTGAAAATAAGCCAATGCATTTATTTAAATAAACATATGTCAACAATATATGTCTTGGTCATTAAAACAAGAGTATTCAAATAAATTTTTAGGTCACTCAAGCTACTAGGTGATGGTGATAGAAATAATATATATAAAAAGGATGGGTGACAGATGATAATATTAGGACTCGTCATCTTGGCCCAAATAATTGCAAAGAAAAATGTACATTTTCAACATGTCTAAAAACTAGAATACCTTCAACTTCAATAAGTTGACCGGAAACAAAAGTTTTTCAATCATTCGTGAAATATTTCCATGTGTCAAGACAACATAGATTCAAATGACACAAATGTCCACTTGACCCTTGCTGATGACAATTTTGATGATGAGGACAACAACAAAAATAAAAATGATGTTGACGATGATAATGAGTAGGAGTAGGATGATGACAACAATGATGATGATGATGACAATGATGACAATGATGATGACTAGAATGACAATTGTGACAATGATGATGATGATCATCATCATCATGAAAATGAAGATATGATCATGATCATGATGACAATGAAGAGATGATGATGATGATGATGACGATGACGATGATGATGATATGGTGGTGATCATGAAAATGGAAATGGCAATGATGATGATGATGATGATGATGATATAATGATGATCATGACAATTACAATGATGATGATGATGATGATGATGATGATGATGATGATGATGATGATGATGATGATGATGATGATGACAATGAAGATGGTGATGAAGATCATGATGATGATGACGACAACGATGATAACAATGGAAATGATGAGGAGGAGGAGGAGGAGGAGGAAAATGTTGATTATGGTGATGATCCTAATGATGATGATCATGATCATGATCATGATAATGACTATGACGACAATGAAAATGATGGCGATGATGATCATGATTTCCTAGGAGGATGACAATGTTGATTATGATGTTGATCGTGACAATGGAAATGATGATGTCAATGGCGATGACGATGATGAGACAATTGTGATACAAGTGTTTAATAAACCATTAAACACATTCAATTTCACCAACAACAATATAGTAGAGAGAATATTTGTTCTTGAGCCTTCATAAAAGGGTTGTTATGCCTTCTTAAGTAGAGGTACATCATGAATATCATCAAATTTTTCCTCATCGATAAGAGAAAAGATGTCCCAGATCAATATATTTGTCCTATCATCTGGCTCAACAATATTATTGGTGTCATATTATTCCATAGGATTGACTTGATATTCAATATCCATACCATCTTCCACATCTTGTAGAATAATATTTATACTACTACTTGGAAGATATTTATCCGATGACGGACACCTAGGAGGATTTATCTTTACAATTACAAACAATAAATAACATTATTGTATATAAAAAATATTAAAAAGAAAGAAAATTTTATAAATACAATCAATACAAAGACATATAAAATGACTAAATTACCATGGGACGATATGTATGCCCCACTTCACATTACCCATACTTCCAACAATGTATTTCAATTGTTTTTCTTACAAGTCCTCTTCTTTTCAAGCCCCTACATTGATTTCAAGGGAAATAGCATTTCCCTTCAGTATCGACTTGTGCATCCAATGCAGCCATTAACCTAGAAATAGTCCTTTCACTCTCTTCAAGTGTTGGCATTGGGATTTCTTATATTTACAAAAAAATACACTAAATCAATATAAGTACATTAATAAACGAATATATTCTTACCATACAAATGTCATCGAATTGTATTGACCCCATATGTACCAGAGAATTAATCCATTTTCATCATAGATTTATTAAAGGTTTATAAGAGTAGTCAACAATTAATCAATGAATCAAAACCATACATTTTTACCACATAAGTTCCAAAGCTTGACTATAATCAAGTAATAAAATCAAACAATAAAAGTGAACTAGACCAAGACAACTTGTATAGTAATTAAATGGAATTGCGTAGACATGTTCATACCTATTTCCTATGGAACAATTTGTGTCCCCAAATGAAAGAGGTTCTAAGAGTTAGGGATCCAATATGGGTATTTGAAAAAGAAACAAAGTAATATTAAAAATTTATAACCTTCAAAGTACAAAATATTAGCTATGTAGATCAAGAATTGGATGAGACAAGTAACACATAGCAAAAAGACTAATAAATCATGCAATGAACAATGAGTATAAAAATATTTTATAATTGTCGCACCTACAACAAAATAGTTGAAAACACTCACCTTCGTCGATCTTCCAGTGAACGTTGACTATGGCAAAGTTGACCAAGTCAATGAGTAGTTGGAATTATGTACATTTGTCGATAGATAGATGAATTATCATCGAAAGATTGATAGATATAGAAGTTCGTTGGAAGTTCGGCGCTCATTGGGGCACCCAAAAATAACATGATTAAAATTTTAATATTATGTCATAATTTGTGATGATATGATTGAATTTATCTTTATCGTCAGAATGTTTTGTCTAATTTTGACCCCATATCTAGTAGTGCTTGTTACATAATTAGTCCTCCAACTTGGAAGCCAATATTTCCATATACCATTTGCAAGGAAAGGCTTCTATGTGGGATTTACCAAGTAGGAGAAGGTGAAAATATAGAGGTTATTAAGTTTGAATTCTATCATTTGTTGATTAAGGTTGGTTGTCATTGATGTCAACCCTTGAAGAAAGCCCCGTAGCACAAAGGTTTGGGTAATGGACCCAAGATTGTTGGATTTCAATATGACTCATTATTGTTTTTTGATGGTTGATAAGAAGTAAATATGTATGACCTCCAAAGTGGTCCCCTTATGGTGAAATCTCTCACGGAAAGATGCTTTGCGGAGTAAGAGAACCCATGATTAATTGTGGAATAATGAGATTAAGGATAGTTAATTTGTCAGGGAAACTATCCTATATGGATAGTTCTTTTCATGCCATTTCCAGTGGTATGTATAACATCACATAACTCCTCATGGTTAGAGAGTTATGACCATGTGAAGTTGGAGAACCGAGGTTTGGGTAATGGACCCAAGTTTGTTTGATGGATAATGGTATGATTGTTTCTATATTTGAAGGTAATACTATTATATATGGATAGTACATGTAATTCCATTTTTGTTGGTATGTGGAATGTCACATAAATCCTCACGGTTTGAGAGTTATGGTCTTACGAAGTTGGAGGACCCTCATATGTCATCTAGAATCCCCAAACGGTCAAAGTAGTCAAAGTGGTTTAAGAGATTTTAAAAGGTAAATAATAAAGTGAAGTGATGAGTGTATTATAATTCAAAGTGAATTCAAAATAAATTATTTCAATAATAAATTTAATGAAGAAATTAGAAGTGGGTTAACCCTAAAATAAGGAAAGTGGGCCAAGTGACCTAGAAGATGTTTTTAAGGAAGCTACTTGGAGAGTATAAATAAGAGCAAGGCTCTCTCATTTTAATCACACTTGAGCATATTGAATATCTATATGTGTCTGAGGTAACCAAGGATATATAAGCCGTAATTCTAAGGGAAGGTGAAGTAAAGAAGGCCGAAATGCAAGGAATGATACATTCTTTTGATGGTGTTTTCTAAGGTATGTTATTTACAGGTCATCTCACCATTTTTTTCTATAAATTATTTTCTATAATTATTCAGATCGTGAAATTGCTATTCCATTGAGAAAACATATCCAAGTATCTATGGTAAACAATTCATCTTGTGGGTCATTTTATTTTGGGAGTTACACTACGTGGAAAATAGGGTTTGTGGCTAGTCCTGAAACTAGTCAAAAACAAGTGTTTTGGGTAAAAATGTCATAACTTCTTCATAACAGATCCAACTTAAGTGAGAAAAAATGTGTTGGTTAGGGTATATTCTATAGTATTTGTTTTAACTATTTCACATCAATTCAACAAATATTTTGTGCGGGGCATTCTCTACAAGGTCTCTCTCTAGAATAAGCCAGAATTCAGCAAGGTATGCCATTTTTTATGTAACTCCTTTTCTGAGAGGTTCCAAGTAGTTAAACTTGGAGGAATTGCATAAAACACATTGAATAACATTGTGTATCAGTTTCATATATTTATACATTATAGGTACAAAGTTATGATTACTTCAAGTTAGCATTGTTGACTAATCCAAAACTAGGCATGTGAGACTAAAGAAAAGTTTGATGAAAATGTCAGTCTCTTGTTATTAAAGTTAAGGAAGGTCTGCAAGAATTTGATCATATACACCAGGTCTATTACATATCTACAAATCATATTTGGATGATGAAATTGATGAGGGATTTTGTTTGAGGTACATGTTGAGTACATAGTTGAGACAAGTAGTTGATGAGTTGGCACATACATGAGGTGTATAGTTGATGATGTTGGTACATATTGATGAGTCATAGTTG
>ML791049.1:292098-306894 GCA_009831015.1 Picea engelmannii
TAATCCAACAATTGGTATCAGAGTCGGTTCCTTAAGGAAACAGTTTAACCACTGGAAGGAGATCATGGATCATTCTGAGAATGGAGTACCAATGTTAAATGGTCATAATGGTTTTAAGTATGAGATGTGGAGCATAAGGACATAAGTATTTTTACAGGCACAGGGACATCATATTTGCCTATCAGTTGTTACAGGATATGATAGTTCAAAAAGGGCAAAGACTGCAGCCAAGAAGGAATTGAGGAAAAATAACAAAATAGCAATAGATTTCATCTGGGAAGGATTACCTAATCCGGTAAGAGAAAAGGTTGGTAAATTTTCATCAGCAAAAGAACTTTGGGATAAGTTACATGACATATATTCTTCACCCATCACAGATTCAGAAAATGTCAAAGAAGATCCAGATACAAATCAAGAAGAATTATGTTCACCATGTCAAGAAGATTCAGAAGATGAAGAGTACATAATCACTAGAGGTATGTTGTTTTGTGTTAATTGTGAAAAACGTGGACATCTTGAAATAGAATTCCACAGAGGAAATGAGACAGGAAAAATAATTGAAAAGGAAGACAATTATGAATAAGAATTGATTAGTTCTTTAGATGAACTAAGAAAAGAAAACAATTCACTCAAGAAAGAATTGATGAAACAAAAGGAAAGTGTTCACATTTTTTAAGAAGCCCAACAGGTCATCGTGAACTTAATAACTCAGCCAGAAGAAGCCAAAAAGATCGAAGAAAATCTTGAATATCAAAAGCAGTGTTTGGAAACCAACATAGCAGCACAGAAGGAAGAAGAAAAAATGAGAGAGAAGATATTGACAGATCATATTAAGGAAAGAACTAACAATCTAAACCAGCTTGAGGCAGAGTTTGTTCAAGAAGAGAAAGAACTTGAAGAATAAATAATCACATTAAAAATTCATCTTGAAGAAGCGAAAAGAACAGAAGAAGTCATGAAGTCTCAGATAATGAAGAAAGAAAAAGGGGTTGAGAATCTTGAAGAATAAGTTGCCACATTGAGAAGTAAAATCGTCAATCTCAACACGAACGTTGAAGAGACAGAAACATCTACATCAGTTATAGAGAATGAATAGAAGCACTCTAGGTTGATATAAACGAAGAATGAAGAAAATAGAAAGAGTTATGCAAAAGTAATCAAAGGAAGGAATCATGGTCAACCAGAATCTAAGAAAACTATTAAAGATACATCTTCAAGGGGACCATCCATGTTCAAGCCACAAAGAAGCTTCAATCATAATCATGATCAGTCAAGACAAAAATTCAGAAGGACTACGCCACAAAGAAGATCATTCACTCCCAGGTATGCAAATTTATTTTATGGTCATTGTTTTTATTGTACTAACTTTGGACATAAGGTTGCAGATTGTAGGAATTATAAAAGAAATGTTCAAGCAAGAAGTGCCTATGTGGTCGCACGTAACATTGAGTGTTACAATTGTCATAACTATGGACACATAGCCAATGATTGTAGAAGCATGATCAATAATTCCATGAAAGAGAATACTGATATCAGATATAAGGAAGTATGGATAAGAAAAAAATAAGAATAGGTGAACAAAGACCAGGTACCAGAGATCGCAAGATTGGCAATAAAACGAGATGAAGAAAATTCTACAGAGAAAAATAAAGATGTCAGATACAGAAAGGTTTGGAAAATAACTGAAGAAAGGAAGGGAAAGTAAATAAGGAATAGGTTCAAGAGATTGTACTTTCAGGCATTATAGTGAAAGATGAATCCACATACAGAAAGAAAGAAGTCAGAGCTCAAAGAGATAATGAATTTATGCATGAAGATGATAATGAATCTACCAATGAAGATGATGATGAATACACATCAGAGCGGGAATTTTTCTGAGCCATCTGGCTTAGAGACTCGCAAGTAATATGAATATTAGACAGGGGGAGTCTATGCGATAGCTGTGACAGACCAAAGAACCATCCTTCGAGCAGCTTGCAGAGTTTGAGAAGACAGATTCAGAGCAATTAGTTAGCAGAAGTACAGTTTGATAGTATAATGATAAATGGGTTAGCATTATGGACAGTTGTGCAAGTAGAGTCTTGGAAAATATGGACAGAGATGTTTTCGTAAGAACACTTAGTAGGTTTGGATAGATATATGATAGTGGACGAGAGCATGGATTCATAGATTGGTTCAGAGAGTGGTTCAAAGACAAAGGAACATTATCGTAATGGATGATAATTACACAAGAAATGGCTCAAACAATGCTAATGGATTACAAATTGACATATATTTTTTGGACACAGGTAGTGCATACAACAGTTCACATTCAAAATAGAGTAATGCTCAGAAACAACACTGATAAAATTCCCTATGAGCGATGGAAAGGAAGACCAACAAATGTGAAGCACTTCAGAGTTTTTGGAAGTAGATGCTACATCAAAAGAGAAGATGGCAGAATGGGAAAGTTTTTCTCTCATGTGAACAAAGGAGTACTTGTTGGTTACTCAAGTACAAAGAAAGCATACAAGTGTTACAATATAATATTGAACAAAGTTGTGGAAAGCATAAATGTAACAATTGATGAAATAGGCAGACCAAAATCAAAGGAAGAAAATGAATCAATGAAACAACCCTTATAACAAGTAGAAGATGAAAAGGAAGTAGAAGAGGAAGATGAAGAGAATCTGACATAATCAAAAGATAAAATTTAGCAAGTGTCTCCAAAGACACCTAGTAAATGAGTATAGAAGAATCATCCTTCAGATCAGATTATCAAAAACAAAGATGCAAGAGTTGATACTAGAAGAATAATCCATTCACCAAAACAAACACACCTAGCACTCTTATCTACAATTAAACCAAATTGTTTTGAAGAATCCAGGAAGGATGAATTTTGGAATAAGGCCATGGATGAAGAATTGGATCAAATAGAGAAAAATGACACTTGGGAATTGGTTCCAAGACCAAAGAATAAGAATGTGATCGACACAAAATGGGTTTTCAGGAATAAATTGAATGAAGATGGATAGGTTACAAGGAACAAATCTAGATTGGTATGTAAAGGATATGCACAGATTGAAGGAATCGACTTTGAAGAGACATTTTCCCTAGTTGCCAGAATGGAAGCAATCTATTTGCTTTTAGCTTATGCATGCTCCAAAAATGTTAAAGTATATCAGATGGACGTAAAATCAGTTTTTCTGAATGGGGAACTTGAAGAAGAAGTATACATTGAACAACCAGAAGGATTTCAGTTGTCAGAGAACACAGACTATGTGTGTAAATTAAAGAAGGCCTTGTATGGTCTAAAACATGCTCCTAGAGCATGGTACTCTAGTCTGGATAAGTATTTGTAGCAGGCAGGGTTCAGAAAAGGAAGTGCAGAAAACAACCTCTACATCAAGGTAAGTCAATGTAATATTTTATTAATTGAAGTTTATGTTGATGATATTATTTTTGGTAGTGATGATGACAGGTTAAGACAGAAATTTGCAAAAGACATGTAGAAAGAATTGAAAATGTCATTACTTGGAGAAATATCCTTCTTTCTGGGACTTTAGATACGTCAAAGAAACCAAGGAATTTTTATTTCTCGAACCAAGTATATCATAGAAATGCTAAAGAGGTTCGGAATGGAATATTGCAAACCAGTTATCACTCCCATGCAAACCAGTTGTAAGTTGAGCAAAGATGATGATTCGAAGTCTACAGATCAGAGGCAATATAGGTCAATGATTGTAGCCTACTATATGTGACAGCATTCGGACCAGATGTAATGCAGGCAGTTGGACAGGTGGCACGATTTCAAGAAGCACCAAAGGAATCACATGTATTAGCAGTAAAGAGGATCTTCAGATATCTCAAAGGAATAGAAGAGTTTGGATTATGGTATCCAAAAGGAAAGGATCTATCACTTATTGCCTACATAGATGTAGATTGGGAAGGTTGTATTGATGATCGATGAAGCACCCGTGGAGCAACGTTCTACTTAGGTGAGTGTTTGGTATCATGTCTAAGAAAAAAACAATCATCAATATCTCTATCTACAGCCGAGGCAGTGTATATTGCAGCAGCAGCATGTTGTACATAGGTTCTTTGGATGAAACAAACTTTGACAGATATATAGGTTGACTATGATGAGCCCATTCCAATATATTGTGATAATACAAGTGCCATCAGTATCTCAAAAAACTTGGTGATGCACTCCAAAACGAAGCACATTCCAATCAAGTATCACTTTCTATGGGAACAGGTTGCAGAAAACAACATCATATTTGAGTATGTAGGAACAAAAGAACAAGTGGCAGACATCTTTACAAAACCACTTCCATGAGAAGCCTTTGAATATCTTCGCCAAATACTTGGAGTTATTTCTACTCCAAAATGAATTCTTTTTTAATTCTTTTTGAATGCTTATCTTATATGTCTTAGATGTACACGAGGAAGCACCATAAGAGAACAGTTCAGTCAGGGGGATCAGCCTCAGATGGAAAGATACCTTTGTCATTGATGACAAAGGGGGAGAGATTTATCATATGCAGAGGATAGAGGCATGGTTCCAGGGGGAGCATGAATGATATGATTTCAGTATTGCATCAGAGTGTTTCCATCAATGCCAAAGGGGGAGATTGTTGATTAAGGTTGGTTGTCATTGATGTCAACCCTTGAAGAAATCCCCATAGCACAAATGTTTGGGTAATGGACCCAAGATTGTTTGATGTAAATATGACTCATTATTTTTTTTTCATGGTTGATAAGAATTAAACATGGATGAACTCCAAAGTGGTCCCCTTGTGGTGAAATCCTTCATAGGAAGACACTTTGCGGAGTAAGCGAACCCATGCTTAATTATGGAATAATGAGATGAAGGATAGTGAATTTGTCAGGGAAACTATCCTATATGGATAGTTCTTATCATTCCATTTCCGGTGGTATGTAGAACGTCACATAACTCCTCACGGTTAAAGAGTTATGACCATGTGAAGTTGGAGAACCGAGGTTTGGGTAATGGACCCAAGTTTGTTTGATGGATAATGGTATGATTTTTGCTATATTTGAAGGTAATACTATTCTATATGGATAGTACATGTCATTCCATTTCTGGTGGTATGTGTAATGTTATATAACTCCTCACATTTTTAGAGTTATGGCCTTATGAAGTTGGAGGACCCTCATATGTCATCTAGAAACCCCAAAAGGTCAAAGTAGTCAAAGTGGTTTAAGAGATTTTAAAAGGTAAATAATAAAGTGAAGTGATGAGTATATTATAATTCAAAGTGAATACAAAATAAATTATTTTAATCATAAATTTAATGAAGAAATTAGAAGTGGGTTAAACATAAAATAAGGAAAGTGGGCCAAGTGACCTAGAAGATGTTTTTAATGAAGCTACTTGGAGAGTATAAATAAGAGGCAAGGCTCTCTCATTTTAATCACACTTGAGAATATTGAATATATATATGTGTCTAAGGTAACCAAGGATATCTAAGCCAAAATTTTGAGGGAAGGTGAAGAAACAAAGGCTGAAATACAAGGAAGGATACATTCTTTTGATGGTGCTTTCTAAGGTATGTTATTTATAGGTCATCTCACCATTTTCGCTATAACTTTTTTTATATAATGCTTCAAACCATGAAATTTTTATTCCATTGAGAAAACATATCCAAATATCTATGATAAAAAATTCATCTTGTGGGTCGTTGTATTTGGGGAGTTACACTCCATGGAAAATAAGGTTTGTGGCTAGTCCTGAAACTAGTCAAAAACAGGTGTTTCGGGTAAAAACATCATAACTTATTCATAACAGATCAAAATTCAGTGAGACAAAATGTGTTGGTTAGGGTACAGTCTTTAGTATGTTTTTTAATAGTTTCATACCAATTCAACAAATATTTCATGCGGGGAACGCTCTACAAGCTCTCTCTAGAATAAGCCAGAATTCAACAAGGTATGCCATTTTTGCTATAACTCCTTTTATGAGAGGTTCCAAGTAGTGACACTTGGAGGAATTGCATAAAACACACTGAAGAACATTATGTATTAGTTTCAGATATTTATACATTATAGGTACAAATTTATTATTACTTCAAGTTAGGGTTGTTGACTATTCCAAAACTAGGCATGTCAGACTAAAGAAAAGTTTGATGAAAATGCTAGTGTCTTGTTGTTAAAGTTAAGGAAGGCTTGAAGGAATGTGATCATATACACCAGGTCTATTACAGAGCTACAAATCATATTTGGATGATGAAATTGATGAGGTCTTTTGGTTGAGGTACATGTTGAGTACATGGTTGAGACAAGTAGTTGATGAGTTGACACATACATGATGTGTATAGTTGATGATGTTGGTACATATTGATGAGTCATAGTTGATGAGTAGTTGACACATGATTGGTACATACTTGGTACATGGTTGGATGCACTTGTTTATGGTACAGGTTGATTACAGTTTGTTTGGTATAGGTTGGTGCATGGTTGATGCACTTGTTTATGGTACAGGTTGATGCATGGTTCATATTTATGGGTACAGGTTTAAAGCGGTATATCTCATAGTGATAGTGATGTGACACTGGTTCCATCGTTCTACTTCTACTTCATGGTGGTTGGATGGGGCAAGGACAAGTTTTTGTAGCCACCTTCCGGTTGTAGCCAGAGAACATAGGGGGTTGTAGCCTCCTTCTAGTTGTAGCCAGAGAATTGGGGAGTTGGATCTTCCTTCAGGTTGTAGCCTGAGAAACTAGGGGGTTGGAGCCTCCTTCCAGTTGCAGCTGGAAAACAGAGGAAGTTGGTGCTTCCAATGAATGTAATTCTTCAAGACATATAAGAAAAGACATTCTGTGGTTTTCTCCCAATTTGGGTTTCCACGTAAAACACTGGTGTACTGTGTATGTGTATGATTTTTCATTTGTTCATTGCTTATTTACTCTGCAGTTATTGGATGATAATGCTTCATTGATATAACACTTGTATTATATGGTTAAAAAGGATTAAATTTATCTATTACTGATTCACCCCCCCTCTCAGTAATCCAACATCATTCTACAGCAAGTTCAGAGTGAGTCCAATATGGAATAATCTTTAGGAAAACACTAAGACCACCAATCAAATGTTGGGGATGTAAATTAGAGAACATGTACAAATATTTTCCTCATAAGGGAGAAAAAATAAGGACCATGCACAATATTCAAGATGCTATTATAGTGGAATAACTGGAAATAAATATTCCAATTATATATGCATCCCTAGAAGATTGATAGGCAAAACACCAATCCTACATTATTGAGGTGGAAGGTCAGATTACCAATCATCATGTTGTTATTTTCATTGATTCAGGAATAAGCCATAGCTACATTGATCCTAATTTAGTGGAAAGATTTCATTTAAAAAAAAGTATGCTTGGAAGATCGTGGTTGTTGCAGCTACCCACTAGGACCAAAAGTAGGATGAATGAGATTGTCAAAGGTTGTCCAATAGATATGAATGGAGTGAGCATGGTTGCATATCTGAATATCATGCCAATGGGATCATATGATATCCTAATCCAAATCTATTGGTTGGAAAAGCATCATACTATCCTAGATTTCCATAACAAGACTTTTGCATGTCTTGACGAAGAAGGAAAATAGAACTGATTGAAAGGGATTCCAAGACCCATTTCTATAAGGGAGATTTCAACCTTACAACTGAAGATATGTTTTAGAAAAGGTTGTAAATTATTTTTAGGTCATGTGGAATATCCAACCAAGAACAAGATTCCAAGTATTGAATATTTTGTAGTGCTACAAGAATTTTAAGATGTATTTGGGGAAATTCTAAGTTTTCCATCCAAGAGAGACATAGGCTTCTCTATTGATTTAATGCATGGAGATGTCCCGATATCCAAAACTCCTTATAGGAAGAGTACACCAAAGTTGAAAGAATTACAAATGTAGCTACATGAGTTGTTGAAGAAAGGTTATATGCACTGAAGTATCTCACAATGGGGAGCACCAATACTTTTTGTGAAAAATAAGGATGGGACCTTGAGACTACATTTATTTTAGGCATATAAATAAAGCCACAATGAAAAACAAGTACTATCTTCCCAGGGTTGATGATCTCTTTGATCATCTAAAAGGAGAAAACTATTTTCCAAAATAGATTTGAGATAAGGGTACCATCAGGTGAGAATCAAAGATGATGGCATTAGTAAGACAGCTTTGAGAACCAAATATTGGCATTATGAATTTTTGGTGGCACCATTTGGATGGACAAATGCACTAGCTATTTTATGTGTTCAATGAATTATTTTTACAAATTACTTGGATAAGTTTATCATTGTCTTCTTAGATGAAATACTTATATTCTAATTCAGAAAAAGAACATGAAAAACACTTGAGGATGGTGCTACAGGTGTTAAGGGATGATTCATGATATTTTCATCAATGACTTATTAAAATAATTACATTCAAGAATGTAAATAAAGCTTATGTTCAACATCATTAAAGAGGAAATAATCATGGAGAAAAGATGATAAGGAGAGAAAGAACAAAATACATGATAACAGAGTTCGTCCCAAGAATGGACTATGTCTTCAGGCCTGATTCAAAGTGGAGAGGCTTTATATTATCTCAACAATAAAAGTTGGCATAAATACATCATTATACCTCAAGTCTGAAAAATGGCCTTCATATATGATTTTAGGATGAAAAATATTACTACACCAGTGAATTTTTGGCGAGGAGTAGTGAAAATCGACTGTCAAATTGTCTCAATATGACATCGTCACCTCCAGGCCTTTGTTGGCCTCTCTACCTCGAAAATGGTGCCACCAGACTACATTAATGCTCATGTACCTGTATCAAAAATCATGCCATCATACTGTGTTGGGTGTCGGCCCTGAGCTCTAAAAAAATTCAGAACTTAATTAAATTCATGGGTGGACTTTACCAAGCTCATTGTTTTGTTCATTAGCAACTGGAGGTAAAATTAGATTTTGTCAAACCCGAGGGCTCCTCATTTTAGTGTTAAGTTCCATACATATAAAAATTTGTTGCAACTATATTTTTAATATAGTGAAACCATTATCTATTATAGATATGTGTATTAAACAACTTTGAAGTTTAGCCCTTAGCACCCAATTATTTGATATGATGGGTGTACCACATATGGGTTGTCGGCCCTTTAATTTTGATTGCTGCCAAATTATGTGGGTGACCATTTAAGGGTGGCCTCCAACCGGTCCAGTCATCAGATGTGGCACCACCTAGTTCGGGCCAACTCCCTATTTAAATTTTAATTGTTGGCCTTTATCCCTCATTGGGTGTTTCTGGGGTTCCACATGGTGCCCTGTGATTGGGCCATGTGGTGCCCTAGGATAGGTTTCCCCATGTCTAGTCACTTGTTGATTCACCCCCACTCGTCTCTATGTCAGGATGCCATTTGGCGATCCTAGGTGGTGCCATGTGGCTTCACTTGGGGGTGCCACATGTCACCCATTAATAGGCCCAAGTGGCCACCCAAACTGCCAAATCATCCTGCCATGTGGAAGCCTGTCGTGATTCCATGTGTCATGTTGATGTTAGCAGTATGTCATGATAATGTAATATCTGCATAGTCAGCTACTGACATCAGCAGTATGAATGATAATGTCATCTTGTTGACTTTGACTAATTTGAACAAAACTTTGATCACCCATAACTTCTTCGTTCAGACTCCATTTGAGGTGGTGTTTTCACTGTTGGAAAGCTTGTGACGATCTCTTCGACTTGGCGTTGTTTTTGCTGAGATATGAGGACTTTGAAATTTTCCCTATTAGATCCTCATGGATCATTCCTCCCCACTAAGAATATTTTGGGCCTCCAAAAGCCTCATAAGTCAACAAGAAGGTGAGGGAATTTCTCCCTCACATTCTGTTTCTTGATCCATCGTGCTTTACTTGGATGTGTTCCCTTAAGGCCCACTCGAAGATATTCAACATCACCCTTGTGTGAAATCCTCTTCCATCTGTCCAGGATGACATCTTCCTTTAACTCGTCCAAGTACTCAGGAGAAAACTCATCCATTGAAGGTACTGAAACACTCTCCTTTTCATTCATGATCAGGCTCATAAAGTTTCAGGTTCTCTATGTTTACAATTGAGTATATTTGCATGTATGGTGGTAGATCGAGGCAAAAGGAATTTTTGCCAATTTTCTCCAATATGGTGAAGGGTCCATATCTAATGGGATTGAGCTTCTTTCCTTCTCCCTTCAACCTATCCTTTCTAATGTGGAGCCCCACTTGATCTCCCACTTGAAACTGGTGATTAGCTCTATGCTTGTCTTACCACAACTTGGGATATTTGTTGTAGGAACCTCAAAGCAATTGAACCACATTATTGTTAACAAACTTTGTTTGTCTGTCGGTCTGTGGATGGAAAGCACTACTCCTCTCCATCTTGGTGTCCATCATTCTCCAAGAAAACTTTCCAAGAAATCGAGTGTCTCGATTCAAGATAATGGATGTGGGAAGTCCAAAGTCAACCCATACATGTTGAAAGAAAAGGTGAGCGATTTTCTCAGTAGTGATCTGGTTTTTACATAGAATCAAGATGCATGTCTTACTAAACCTATCCATTACTACATGAAATTATTCATCACCCATTTTTGACATAGGCAACCCCCATACAAAATCCAAGGAGATATTCATCCAAGGATGAGAAGGAACAAGGAGTGGTGTGTACAAACCCAATTTTCTATTAGTGGGATTAAAAATGCACATCACACACCCCTTTACATTCATGGTTACAATTGCATTCATTCAAGGCAAACAAAACCTCAAAAAATACATTACAATCCAATCTACCCTAAAATTCCCAAATACAAGATAAGGGAAAGCTTCTCCAATTACATGCATTTTCTCAGTGGTAGGAATACAAGGTTTACCCAAATGGTAAAATAATTTGTCCTGCAACCAAAACATTTTCACCTGCAAACCATGGATTAGACTCTCAAATACATATTTGAATACTTCATCAAAAGAATATTTTTCAACATAGCTAACATGAGCATTCTTCAAAATAATATGTGCAAAACTAGGAGGTCTAAAAAGTATATCTTCTCTCATGGCATCTGCATTGGTACTAGTTGCAACCTTGAATGGTTATTGAAGGTTTGGTAGTGCTAGTATTGGTGTGGGGTTGATATTTTCTCCCAAAGTGTCGAAGTTCCTTTTATGTATGCCTCCCCACTGAAAGACCTGTCTCATCTCAAGCATTTCATTTTTATGTAAAGGATTAAAAGCATCGAGAGCATTAGAATTATCAGGATCTTTGGTTTTTACAATCGTAAGCACAAGGTTCTTACAAGTATGTATAGCTCTCTTTATTTGACCTACACTAATAAGTGATGGGTTATATTTTGTACTATGATCCCTAACAATATATTCCACTCCATCTTTTGTGAGATGGTATTTGTTCTCTTTTGGGAAGAAATTTGATTTGTTTTCATAAAGATAAGGACTCCCTAGTACAATACCACATACAAATCCACTTCATCTACCAACTTAGAAGCAATAGAAAACTTCAATATACATTGATTGGTAACCTAAATCTTTGCATTATCATGTACCCAACCAAGAGGGTAAGGTTTCTGGTGAGGTGTTGTGGTTAATCCCAATTTCTTTACAATCTCTTCAGATATCAAGTTAACTTATGAGCCTAGATCAAACAAAGTTTCCACTTTTGTGTGTTTGGTCACTACTCTTATGTGAAATAATTCACCTCTTCTTTTATCATTTTAAAGAGATGGAATTTTAGAACTTGAACTAGTACGCAAGGAAAATTTACCTTGTAACTCAACTACTATGACATTTTCCTCATCAACTGAGTCAGAACCTAGGTCTTGTTGTATGGTAGAAAGATTTTCTTGCTTCCTTTGGCCACCAAATCACTTCAGTCTTAAATCTGGATGCAACTTCCAACAATGCTCATCGTCGTACCCATATTTCTAGCAATGACTGCAATATGTTCTTTTTTCCTTTTTCTTTGTTGTAGTTGTCCTCTTATCCTTTCCTTTTGAAATGGTCTTATGAACTATTGTGATCTTCCTGTCAATTATTTCCCTTGTTTTCAAGGTGAGTAGATTGCACACACACCTCATCTAAGTTTGTTGGATTAAACAATAATAATGTATCTTGAATGTAACTATGAAGTGCACCAATATACTTCATCAAAGTTTCATGATAATCCAACGGAATACTTAATCCAAGTGCTTGTTTCCTAAATTCCTCTATGAAACTATAAACACTCTGACCTTTTCCATGTATTAGGTTTTACAATTCTAACATGGATTTTTTAACATAACCCAATGGATAAAATTTCTTTTTTAACACAAATGTAAATTCAGACCATGAAAAAATGAGTTTACCATTATGTTTGCTACCTTTCTAAAGTTTTCTCTCCCGCCATACAAGGGTTGTGCCTTCCAGATGAGGAGAAACCAACTGGATATTTGCCTCTTCCTCTTTGATCTGTTGTACACGGCAGTAAAATTCGATCTGTCTGATCCAATTATTAAGCTTATCTGCATTAGCTTATCCATTAAACATGGGAAAATTAAATTTCACATCTAGTTTCAACAATGGCTTTTTAGAAGTACTTGGATGAAAACTAGAATGATGAGAATTAGATGAACAGGAAGAAGAGCTTGAACTTGACTATGGTGATGGAGGCTCATGAGGGTCTCATCCATTGTCCTGGTTCGCATTATCCTATTCTTTAACTTTCTTCTTCTTCTCCTTCTTTCCAACTCTCTTATCATAATATGCAAACCATTTTTCTACCATATCTAACATGCAATAGAAATCCTTGCGAAAATTCTTCTCATGCTCTGCACGAATTTCTTCATCACCCATTTTCCTTATTTGAGTTGCACGTACAATATATGGGTTTAAAGTCTTAAGTTTTCCTTCACCTTGTTTGAACTTATCCCTGGTAAGCATTCACATTCACAATTCAAATCAAATAAGACGGCTCTGATACCTACATGATCCATGATCTTTTCATCGATGAATTATTAAAACAATTACATTAATGAGTGTAAATCAAAGCTTGTTGTTACATGTCAAAATTACTCACTTTGATAGTGTCGCAAGTGTCGTCATTACAAAGGTCGCAAGTGTCGCATTTTTCTCACAAGGTCGCAAGTGTCACATGTTGCTCACAAGTGTCGCAAGTATTATGCTGCCATGATGCCTATGCCGTTCCTATAACAACATGAGAAAGACACTTGAAACACCTCAAACATATGATTTGGAAGAGGAGAAATGAGTCAACAGGCTTGCAAACCTTTTTCCATCTGAAAGCACCTCAAAAACTGAGTTTTTGGAGAGGAGCGCTCCCCCTTACACTATCTCGGAGCGCCCGCGCTCCCCCTTACACTATCTTGGAGCGCCCGCGCTCCCCCTTACACTATTAGGGAGCGTTATAATGCTCCCTTGGCCCTTTTAAGGGAGTGCTATAGATTTTGAGAGTGCTGGCGCCCCCTAAATCTTACTAGGGAGCGTTACAACGCTCTGATGGCCCTTTTGAGGGAGCGCTACCTATTCTGGGCGGTTGTTAAGCTGTTGAGATGAATGGGGGAAGCATCTTTTCATTCTTGGAAGGCAGTTGGATTTGAATCCCTAGTCCAGCCATGATCTTAGGGTAGATCCTCAACTGAAGGAGGCAAATCCTCAACTTCCCCAAGGATATCTCAAGTGGTTAGAGCCTCTCCAAGGCTATATAAGCAAGCTTTCTAATGGTGAAAGGAGGATGGAAATGGGGAATTACACCAAACTTATGATCTCATAAGTGGTAGGGGAAGAATTGAATACATGAAACTTATGATCTTGGAGGAAACTTACAGTCAGCCCAAGGAGAGTGATCAGTGAAGCTGCTGTTATCCAGATTGTGGGACTTTCAGGCAAGGGTTAGACGAAGGGGACTTGACGAAGCTGTCGCATTCGCATCTACAATTGTAAGTACTGCTGTCGTTATTCTCATCAATATGACATGCTTGGCCTATTTCTTTCTAGTTTGTGTTTAACGTCACATGAACTTATCGTTTAGTGATAGATCTGTTTTCAAGCTAATATCAGTAGAGTAGGAAGTGGTCGTATCTTGTTTTATCCACAGGGTCCAGCGAAGAGCAAAGGATCAGAGCACAACTTGGAGCGTGCAGGGACAAACGTCGATAAAGAGGTACCTCTGTCATCCTTCCTTCTCATGTGTTAGTTTAGATAGATTTGAAAGGAATTCAGTGTCCATGATAAGCATTTTTCTGTCTAGGGTTAAGGTCAAGCTCTAGAGGTGATCTACCTGTCCGCAGGGAGATTTTCCTACAATAGAAACTGGCGACTCCACTAGGGAGATAGCCTCAAATCAAAACCTCTTGTTTGGATTTTTCTCCTCATTGACCTTGCTATATCCCTTGATTGTTTCAGATCTGGTTTACTCCTCCTTTGATTAGTTTCATGAGCTGATTGGCTTCTTGTTTCATCACACTCAGCATACTTGTCAAATTTGAATTTCAATTTTTGGAATTTTTTGACATTTCTGGGGCTTTTAGACCCTGGCGCCCCTGTCCTAGTGTTATCAGAGCGCCAGCGCTTCCCCATACCTTTCCACAGAGATCTATAATTCTCCTTTCCTTTGGCAACAGAGCACCAACCTCTTTTTGGCCAAAAAACCCTCCAGAATTGCCTGCTTCAGGGTTTGCCTCTGTGTCTCTTTTGCTGAGTGATCTAGTGAGTCAATTTTTCTTCCTTTTCAGCCTTGACATCTGTCCTCTTTGAAGAATAAGCACCTTGTTA
>ML791049.1:312372-331277 GCA_009831015.1 Picea engelmannii
ACTGTACGAAAAAGGAACTGAGAGAGTTCTCTTTTAAGTGTTTTTCCAAACTCTATAATCCCGAAAAACCTTCGATTTTTCTGTCTTTGGACTCGTTAAAGCACACATCGACAGGCCCATATGGGACCGAACCCTTACTTCTTATGATTCGTTAAACAAAGGAAGAGGAACTTACTGAAGGTGAGTTATATCGAGCATGTGTTATCCTCCTCGAGCTCATTAAATCAAAAAGAGGTACTCGTCTATTTGGATAGGGGAAAAATTGAAAGGAGCAAGCCAAGCAGTCTCTTGAGAACATCACCCAGCACTTCTTAGAGTCACCCTTGAACACGGCACTTTGTCATTTGCATATATCATAATCCATTGAACCTCTGCACTGAGTCAATCCTTTGAGTTCCTTTCACTCATTTGGGTCACCTGACGCAAGTCACCGTATCCATTGCATAGTGTTGGTCCATGTCATGTTTCGCTGTTGTGCCTCAGTGTTCAAGGGAAGTATCCGCCTCGAGAGTCAGCCATTCCAAGTATCTTGCCTCAAAACCTGTGTCAATCTATGTCCATTTGATCTACCTATCACATCTCCATGTTCGTTTCGTGTCGTTGATGGGGGATACATCAAGGCCCTCCCTCGACGAGTCTATTCCTGTCGACTCCAACACATCATCCGGGAATTAGACTTAGAAACCAATTAGTACTTTGGTACCTGCATGCCTCAATGGCAGGCCTCCTCACATTCGACAGTAGGTTTACATCATTGACCTCTGATCGAATGATTCCGCGGGTGTTCGACCTCAGCTCATCTATTCACATTCGTTGGAATGTACTAGGGTACCTTGGGAATCATTGACATTAATGGTGATCTCCCTCGCACTTGTTAACGGTCCACACCATTGACCAGTAATCAAGTGGTTTCTGCCATGTTCGACGTCAAGACATCTATTCGCATGGTCAGATCCATGCCATATTGGGATTGGTAAGAAGACCCTGGGTTGAGCGATCACTTTAATATATGCTTTGCCCAGGCTGCGAAGGAGTTTCTATTGGACAAATAACACATACATTGTTACATAGATCCACTTTGTATTGGTCGTGGCTATGTCTTCTCATCTCATAGATCCACTGTGTATTCTTCATGGCTACGATCAGTTCATGTCATCAGTGTATAGATCCACAGTGTATTTTCGGTGGCTATACCCTTTTTATCAATACAATTATGGATCCGCAGTGTATTTTATGGCGGCAATATCTTGCTAAGTCTTGATCACCCAAGCATAGGTATGTCTACCTTGGGTTTTGAAATATGTCATGATATTTGTTGGATGTTTCTGTGTAGCTTCCATCAGGTTCTCCGAGTCTATACCCTTGCTTGAAAGTCTACAAAGCATTTCAGTTATCAGTTCGCATCTTCTAACTTCATACTTTGGGGGGCAATCTGTTACACGTCAAAATTACTCACTTTGATAGTCTCGCAAGTGTTTTCATTACAAAGGTCGCAAGTGTCGCATTTTGCTCACAAGGTCGCAAGTGTCGCATGTTTCTCACAAGTGTCGCAAGTGTCATGATGCCATGATGCCTATGTCGTGCCTATAATGACATGAGAAAGACACTTGAAACACCTCAAACATCTGATTTGGAAGAGGAGAAATGAGTCAACAGGCTTGCAAACCTTTTTCCATCTGAAAGCACCTCAAAAACTGAGTTTTTGGAGAGGAGCGCTCCCCCTTACACTATCTCGGAGCGTCGGCACTCCCCCTTACACTATTAGGGAGCGTTATAACGCTCCCCTAGCCCTTTTAAGGGAGCGCTATAGATTTTGAGAGCATTGGCGCCCCCTAAAGCTTACTAGGGAGCGTTACAACACTCTGATGGCCCTTTTGAGGGAGCGCTACCTATTCTGGGCGGTTGTTAAGCTGTTGAGATGAATGGGGGAAGCATCTTTTCATTCTTGGAAGGCAGTTGGATTCAAATCCCTAGTCCAGCCATGATCTTAGGGCAGATCCTCAACTGAAGGAGGCAAATCCTCAACTTCCCCAAGGATATCTCAAGTGGTTAGAGCCTCTCCAAGGCTATATAAGCAAGCTTTCTAATGGTGAAAGGAGCATGGAAATGGGGAATTACACCAAACTTATGATCTCATAAGTGGTAGGGGAAGAATTGAATACATGAAACTTATGATCTTGGAGGAAACTTACAGTCAGCCCAAGGAGAGTGATCAGTGAAGCTGTTGTTATCCAGATTGTGGGACTTTCAGGCAAGGGTTAGATGAAGGGGACTTGACGAAGCTGTCGCATTCGCATCTACGATTGTAAGTAATGTTGTCGTTATTCTCATCAATATGACACACTTGGCCTGTTTCTTTCTAGTTTGTGTTTAACGTCACATGAACTTATCGTTTAGTGATAGATCTGTTTTCAAGCTAATATCAGTAGAGTAGGAAGCGGTCGTATCTTGTTTTGTCCACAGGGTCCAGCGAAGAGCAAAGGATCGGAGCGCAACTTGGAGCGTGAAGGGACAAACGTCGATAAAGAGTTACCTCTATCATCCTTCCTTCTCATGTGTTAGTTTAGATAGATTTGAAAGGAAGTCAGTGTCCATGATAAGCATTTTTTTGTCTAGGGTTAAGTTCAAGTTCTAGAGGTGATCTACCTATCTGCAGGGAGATTTTCCTACAACACTTGTGTGCAAAATCATTAAACAGAACATAATCATGGAGAAAAGATAAGAAGGATAGAAAGAACATAAGACATGATAACGAATTTTGTCCCAAGAAAGGAATACGTCTCTAGGCCCACTTCAACGTGGAGAGGCTTTATATTATCTCGGAAATAAAAATTGGCATAAATACATCATTATACCTCAAGTCTAAAAAATGGCCTTCAGATCCACTGCTCTAATGAAAAATTTGACTGCACCAATGAATTCATGGCAAGGAGTAGTGAAAAATTGACTATCAAATTGTCTCAATCTGACATCGTCACCTCCAAGCCCCTACTAGGATCTTTTCCTCGCAAAATGTGCCACCAAACTACATTAATGCTCATGTACCTGCATCGAAAACTATTTCATTGTACTTTGTTGGGCACCGACCTTGAGCTAAGGAAAAAGTCAGAACTTAAGTAAATTAATGAGCAGACTTTACCAAGCTCGTGGCTTGGTTTGTTGGCAAGTGGAGGTAAAATTAGAGTTTGTTGTTGGGGAGACCCAGGATTAAACACATGGGCTCCTCATTTTAGGGTTAAGTTCCATACATATACAAATTTGTTGCAAATATTCTTTTAATATAGTGCAACCACTATATATGATAGATATGTATATTAAACCACCGTCAAGTTTATCCCTTAGTGCTCAATTATTTGATATGATGGGTGTAATATGTATGGGTTGTCGGCCCTTTAATTGTGATTGTTGCCAGATTATGTGGGTGATTGTTTAGGGGTGGCTGACAATCGACCTAGTCGCCAGATTCTGCAATGGCTAGTTTGGGCTAGACCCCTATTTAAGTTTTAATTATTTTCCTTTATCCGTCATTGGGAATTTTTGGGGTACCACATGGCACCCTGGGATAGGCTTCCCCCTATCTAGTCACTTGTTGACTCATCGCCACCCATCGTTGCATCAAGCTGCCACATGGTGTCCCTGGGTGGTGCCATGTGTCACCCATTAATAGGCCCAAGTGACCACCCAAACTGCCAAATAATCCTACCAGGTGGTAGCCTGTCATGTTGCCACATGTCATGTTGACATCATCTCTGCACAGTCAATTGTTGACATCAGCAATACAAATGATGATGTCACCCTATTGAATTTGACTAGTTTGACCAAAACTTTGATTGTCCATAAATTATTCATTTGAACTTCATTTGAGGTGTCATTTGCATCATTGGAAATCTTGGGATGAGCTCTTCAACTTGGCGTTGCTTTTACTGAGATATGAGGACTTCGAATTTTTTCCCTTTTATATCCTCCTATATCAAGGGAGAATAAACTATATGTCAATCTAAGAAAATGTTTATTTTACCAAAATTAGATCCATTATTTGGGGCATATCATTTCATAGGAAGGTATAGCAGTGGAACTAGATAAGATTAAATCCATTAGAGGATGACCAACAACAAGGAATGTTACAAAAGTCATATCATTTATGGGATTAGTTGGACACCATAGGAGTTTTATTGGAGTATTTTCAAAGATTTCACATCCCATCACTTATTTGAAAAATAAGGGGATAAAGTTTGAATGGACCTCCAAGTGTGAAGAGAGTTTCCCTCTCTTGAAGGAATTGTTAACAAGTGCACCAATATTAAAATGTGTTGATAGAAATGAGGATTTCATAGTCTATGTTGATGCATGAAAGGAAGGGATTTGTGCAGTCCTTACACAAAATGGGCATGTGGTATGTTATGAGTCAAGGAAGTTTAAATAGCATGAGAGGAATTATGCCACACAGATCTAGAGTTGGAAAACATAGTTCATGCCTTATATATGTGGAGGAATTTTCTCATGGGAAAAAGGTTTGAGATGAGCATAGACCATAGTGGTCTAAAATATTTTATTGAGAAAACAACATTAAATGTGAGACAAGTTAGATGGTTGTAATTTATTACTAAATATGACTTCAACATAAATCATATCAAAGGAAAAGAGAATAAAGTGGTTGATGCACTTAGCAAGAGGGTGCATGAGATGCATGCTATAGCCATTAGCATGTATAGTTCATGTTTAAAGAGTAGAATTTTAGAAGTTGTTGTTACACACCAACATTATTTACAAGTCAAGGAAAGTGTACAACAAGATAATTTATAGCATAAATTCAAAAATTATAGGTTGGCAGAGGATGTGATACTCATGTACATGAATATGGTTTATGTTCATAATTCAAATGAATTAAGGAATTTTATACTAAAAGAGACACATAATGCTCCATATGTTGGACACCTAGCATATTAGAAGACAATTGCATCAATAAGAGGCTGATATTTTTGGCCATGCATAAAGAAAGACGTGGTTTATTACATATCCAAATGTATGGAATTCTAGAGAGTAAAGGTTGAGAACAGACATGTAGTTGGATTTATATAGTCATTGGCCATTCCATAGAGAAAATTGAAGGTTGTTACTATTGATTTCATCACCAAGTTTTCCTAATAATTGGAGAAACATTATTACATCATGGTAGTGGTAGATAAGAATACAAAGGTTGCACACTTTATTACAATCAAGATGACACATAAGGTAGCCAACATTGCAAAAAATTACACAAAATAAATTTCCAAGCTACGTGGAGTACCTAAGGCAATTATGTTAGACGGAGATTCCAAATTTAGCTCAAACTTTTGGGAAGTGTTGTTTAAGGAATTTGGCACAAATTTGAACCTCAATATAGCCTATTATCCACAGATAGATGGGAAGATAGAGAGATTCAATTAGGTGATTGAGGACATGTTGATAATGTATGTGATGGATAAGCCATACAAATGGGAAGAGTATTTACATTTAGTTGACTCTGCATACGAAAATGGGTATTATACATACTTGAAAATGACCCAATTTGAAGCATTGTATGCTATAAAATGTAATACCCCATTGCACTAGGAAAATCTAGTAGAAGGAATAGTTCTTTGGCTTGAGACTCTTAAGTATATGGAAGAACAAATGATAAAAATAAAACATAAATTGAAGGTCTCTCGGGATAGGTAGAAAATCTAGGCCTGCGGTTAAAATTTGCTCCTTCCTGTTCCCGGTCTGACCCTTCCCCCCTCCCCTTCCCCGACGGTCTACCCCTTCCCTCCCGACCATGGAATACCTCCCAGTCACCGTGCATTTCACTGACGACATGGAGACAGTTATGACAGACGCTGTGGCAGCAGATTTATTGGAAGATGGAGGACCTCCCATATAGCTAGTGAACTCTGGTGGCTTCCTTTCCACTCCTCCCTAGGCCAAACCATTTTCCCCCCTGCTACCCACTCTTCTAGATGGACTGTTGTTCAGAGATTTTCCAGAACCGTGGGTGACCAAGCCCACAAGCACGCTTGCCTGTGCTCTCCCCCCGCTAAGTCCACCTCAAGCTACTAACCTATAGTGGGTAAACTCCATAACAAGAGATCTCACTTCTCCGAAACTCACCTACCTGGGCCACCCCTCTAGCAAAGGTACCGACCCCCCGGTCTCTTTTGAGTTAGGACCATCTGCGGTCCCTTTCTCCTCTTGCAAGGGTTTTATCTCTGCCCAGCTGGAACCGTATGAGTATAGTGTCTTTGAATAGTCTTTCTCCACCAAAGAACACACAAATAAGCACTTAAATAATTCAGAAGGAGCTGTCAGAGACAGAGAAACAAGGCCTAGGTTCAAAAGGAAAAGCTTAAAGAACAAAGGGAAAACTGGAAACCTAGCTCTCGGTGAAGACGTGGAGTTCAGCCAGGTCACACATATGGCAAGACAAAGAATTGTTGGGAGAGTGAATGGCAGGGTCTTCGTGGTAAAAACCATCTGAGATTGGATGCATGATGCTTGGCAGGATGACCTCGGATACTCACCAAAACTAGTAGAATTAAACAGGAATTGGTATGCCTTCACCTTCCAGAACAGTGAACACTCCAAATGGGCACTAAGTAAATCTTGGAGTATCACCAACTCTTTGATGCTTCTCAAACCTTGGAATCCGCTTTTTGATGCAAGTACAAAACACCTTGACAAAATCCCGGTCTGGGTGAGACTACCAGCACTTCCTTTCCATCTATGGTCTTGAGTACTTCAAAAAAATTGGGAATTTCTTAGGAGATTTCTTGGATGCAGATATGACATATGAAGAAACAAAAAAAAGGAACGTTGCAAGAATTCTGGTTAATTTGAATGTTAGGGAAGGTTTGGGGGAAGATATGTATCTCACCTAGGGAGAGTACACATATGCCCAAAAATTGGACTATGAGAACATTCCTTTCAGATGTCGAAGATGTCATCAGTATGGACATCTGATTGAAAATTGCAAGCTCCCTCTAAGAACTAGAGGAATGGTATATGGGAGGAATAAAGATTCACAAAAGAATGTTGGCTCTTCGGTTCTTGATCCCTACTTACAAAAGGAGAAGGGTTGTCAAACAGAATGACTCACTGAAGTTTTGGCTGAAGATTTGGTCCAACCTTGTACATAGATGGCTACCATGTGTCCAATCCAGCAAGTTCCAGTTCAAACAGAAGACTCTTCCTTCCTGGTCACGGGTACCTCATATAACCTTGCCCCCTCTATTATTGTTTTAATAAATAATTTATCTACTAAAATTCCTAAGTGGTTGCTCTCACCATCCCTTCCCCCGTTCCCTCCCTTGTTTTCTCTTTAACCTGTCTTTCCACCTCCTTCCTTGACCCCCCGTTGCCCAACTCTTACCCTGGCCTCCTCTTCCTCCCTCCTCCCCCGGGTATAACTAGCTTCTTCTCCTACCCCTGCCTCGGATGAGTCCACTACCTCTTTGATAGACACCTCCACAAGAATTTACTTCTTAAGATCATAGAACAGAGAAAACATAGGAGGTTTAGCATCGGACCTAATTCCAGCAAAAAAAACTAGCAGAGGCAGGAAATATTTCTTCTCAAAAGCACAGAAGAGATCCAAAATTGACTTATTAGCAAGGAAAAAGGTCTTTATTGAAAGGGTTCTTAGAGCAAGGCAAACCCTGGGAAAGGGGCCTTCATGAAGTGTTGTTCCTTCAATTGTAGGGGTTTGGTCGATCCCCTCAAAAAACATCCCTAAAAAGGATGATTCTCACAGAACATCTGGATGTACTTCTCCTTCAAGAAACCTTGGGGGAAGGGGAAAAAGTTGAAAATAGACTCTCTTTGCTTCTACGGGACTGGAGCTTCATTACCCTAGACTCTATTGGGAGATCTGGAGGACTAGATATCGGATGGAATTGCCGCACTATAAAAGTCCTTAACCATTGGGGTTTTGAATCTAGACTTGGGATCACAGTATTCTCAAAATAACTTGAAGACCCCCTCAATATTGTAAACATCTATGGCCCCTGTCACAACAGAGGCCCTTACTGGGATGTTGTCTTCAACAAGTCCTTCCTAAAAGAAAAACACTTAATCATGGGAGGATACTTAAATTTCTCTTTAGGCATTAAAGAAGTTTGGGGATCCCATGTGAGATCGGACCCCCTCTCGACCTACTTTACACAAAAACTGGATGAACACAATCTTCTGGATATTGAGCCAGTTAAATTCAAACCAACTTGGAGAAACAATAGAGTGGGAGAAGACAACATTGCAAAAACACTGGATCATTTTTTGATAAAGGATACTCTTCTTGAAAAATCCTTTCAACTGAAACAATGGATAGGACACGGGGGAATCTCGGATCATTACCCAATTTCCTTGAACTAAGAAGTAGATTGGATAAGCCACCCAGTCCTTTCAAATTCAATAGAACCTGGCTCAGTGATGAAACTTTTTTAAAGTTGGTTAAGGAAAATTGGCAATACTATAACCTAGGAAGCAATGAGATGGCATGTCTACATTTTGTAAAAAACCTACACATTATCAAAGAGAATACGAAGACCTAGGCACATCAGAAACTCCTAAAAGAGGATTTGGAACTAAAGGAACTAGAATCAAAATTAAACCTTATTTCAGAAGATCAGGGTGGAGGATTTGATACAACAAATGCCAAACTAAATCTGCTAAAATTGGAAGAAAGGAGAAACAGACTACTAAAGGAAAAAGAAGATACATGGAGATTAAAAGGCAGAGCCACCTGGTTGAAGAGTGGAGATGAGAACACAAAATTATTCCAAGCATATGCAAAAGGCAGAAGGTGCATAAACTCAATCTGGCAGTTAAAGGATCAAGACGGAAAAAAGGAACATACCTTTGAAGGAATGGATAAAATTGGAAAAAAGTTCTTCCAGGATCTCTACAAAGTAGAAAACAAGGCCACTATTGAAGAAGTGATTTGAATGGTACAGTAATTTCCGAGCTTTACTAGTGAGGAAGATAATAGAATGCTTATGGAAAATGTAACACTAGAAGAACTTAAGGTTGTATTGAATAGTTTTCAAAAGGACAAAAGCCCAGGACCAGATGGATGGACAATTGAGTTCTTCTTGGGCTTCTTTGATTCTATTGGACAAGATATACTAAACCTAGTTGAAGAGACAAGGCTTACTGGACAAATGCCTTTAAGTTTAAACTCAACTTTTATTGCCCTTATTCCAAAGAAGGACAACCCAGACACCCTGGATGACTTCAGACCTATCTCCCTATGCAATTGCATCTTCAAGATCATCTCCAAAGTCATAGCCAGAAGACTTAAGACTGTACTTTCTGACAAAATCTCCTTGGAACAATTTGGATTCCTATAGGGCAGGCAGATACACAAAGCAATTGAAGTAGCATAGGAAGCCCTACACAGCATAAAGACCAGGAAGCTAAAGAGTGTGGTTCTTAAAATCGATCTTTCCAAAGCCTATGACAAGGTAAGTTGGCTTTATTTACGATTGATTTTAACACATTTAGGCTTTACAATTCCATTTATCAGATGGATCATGTGTTGTATTACAACTGTAACTTTCTCAGTCCTCATAAATGGGTCAGCCACGGAATTTTTTAGATCTGAAAGAGGCTTAAGATAAGGTTGTCCACTTTCCCCTCTTCTGTTTCTTCTTGTTGCTGAAGGATTAAGCAGGGCTTTAGCAGCAGAAAAATGATCTAGGTGTTTTTCAGGCATCAATATTTCCAATACACTTCATGTAACCCACCTTCTCTTTGTAGACGACATCCTTGTCTTCTCTGCAGGAACTAGAGGGGAAGCTCACAATCTAAATAACACTCTGAAACTCTTCTCCAAAGCTACAGGAAGGATAATAAATGAAGGAAAGTCTACTCTCACAACCTTTTGTCTCTCATAAATGGAAAAAAGTCGATACAAACTTCACTTCCCTTTTGAAGAGAAAACGATTGATGAAGGACTCAAGTACTTGGGATTCACTTTGAAACCAAATGATTACAAAAAGGAGGATTGGTCTTGGATATTGAAGAAATTAGAAAAAAGGTTATGTTCATGGAGCCACAAATGGATTTCCAAAGCTGGCAGATTGGTACTAGTAAAATCAGTTTTGGAAGCCATCCCAGTATTTTGGATGTCTCTATCTTAGATCCCAAAAGGAACTTTGGAGGTAGCTAGAAAACTCTCTTTCATATTTATGTGGAGTGGAAAGAAAGATATAAATGTGACTCCTTGGGTAAGATGGAAAAGGATTGCAGTCCCAAAATCTTTAGGCGATTGGGGCCTAAAAAATATACATGTTTTCTCCAAAGCCTTAGCTGCTAAAGGGGGTTGGAGCCTTCTTTCTACAAATAGTATCTGGACAAAGGTTGTCATCAAAAAATACATTGAACCGAACACCCTGGAGTCTTGGATCAAAAGAACTCAGAAAACTCTCAGAGGTGCCTCAACGATTTGGAAGGCAGTGATAAAATCTTTCCCTGTAATAGAAGGTGGTCTTTCTTGGAAGGTAGGAAACAGACTCCGAGTAAGGCTAGGGACTGATCCTTGGACAGGAAGCGAAGGAAAACACTTACTCTTAGATCAGCTACTAGCCACTTTAAAGAAAAAAGTATTGAACTTCTTAAACTCACTTGCTGACCAACCCTCCACTACCCTTTGGGCTCAAGGGTGGAAAACTGCCTCTACTCTTAATTTAAACACTGATGATTCAACAGAATTGGAGAATTATCGAAATTCCCTTTTTCATTCACAAATCAGGATAAGAGAACAAGAAGATGAACTGGTTTGGGACAAAAATGAGTCTAGTGTCTACACTCCAAAGGAAGGTTATTCATAGCTAATTCATGAACTCTCAAAAGATGAACCAGTCTGGTGGTGGAAAAATATTTGGAAGATCAATAGTCCTACTAAGGCAAAACACTTCTGGTGGTGTGTGCTTTCAAATAAATCCCCAACCTGGGATATTTTACAAAAAAGAAATTTTGTCGGACCAAGCAGATGCCCAATGTGCAAGACATAGAGAGAAATGGCACAACATCTCTTTCTTGAATGCACTACCTAAAATTTGTCTGGGAAGGAGTTTCATGCACTCTGAAATTCCCTTTTCAGTGGGAAGGCCACACCTTGGAACAAGCCTGGAAGAATTGGTGGGAAAACTCCTCTTACAAAACTTACAGATTACTCCCCTTACTGATCACTTGGGGAGTATGGCTAGCAAGAAATTAAGCCATCTTCAAAGAGGCGACCATTTCTCATGAGAAAACCTCACTAAACAGTCTGTCATTTTTCTCTTCCTTTCCCTGAAAAGAAAGAACAAAGAACAGAGTAACCAAAGAAGTATACATAGAAAAATCCACACCTTGGGGATTTTTCAACAGAGCTTCCAAACACTACACATGTGGAGGAGGAGGCTTACTATACTTCTCAGACACACATTACTTCACTTTATCTTCTGGTTTGGGAAATGGAACTAATAATTATGTGGAATTAATGAGCCTCAAACTTCTCATGGTTTTTTCCCTTGAAAAGGACAACAAAAAGTTATCAGTTTTTGGAGACTCAAAAAATGAAATAAACTGAATAAATGGAACTCAAAGATGAAATAATATTAGACTTGCCAATATTGTGGAAGACATAAAATCACTACAGAAAATTTTTGACTTCTTTTCCTGTCAACATGTCTACAGGGAAAGGAATAAAGAAGCGGACGGGGCATCGAAAAAGGGCACATACATGGAGATGGGCCACTAGAATATCACAGAGTCCATAAACGAACAAACACAGTAACAACAGAGAACTTTTTTGTAAATGAATGTAATTCTACAAGATTTTGGATACAAAATCTATGAAGGATACTATGCAAACTAAGGACTGTACTCAATACACTGTAGCATTATAGATTTTTTGGGAATGACTATGTAAAATCCCACGGGATGAAGAAGAAAGAACCATCCGATATGAAGTATGTAAACATACTATATCACAAGAATACACTAGAAAGTGTATCTACAAAATGTAATTTTGATTATCATAATGAAAATTACGCTTTTTTCTGAGGGAAAAAAAAAGGTAGAAAATCTATCTTGACAAGGAAAGAGTAGCCTAAAAATTCCAAGTGGGATAACTTGTATTTCTGAAAGTGAAGATACAGAAAATTTCACTATAGTTGTGGAGTTGTAGCAAGTTGGAAGTAATATATTGTGGACAATTTGAGATATTGGATAGGATAGGGTTAGTGTTGGTTGTGGAGCCTAATTATCTTCCTGATTCAGAGGTTTGTTTCAGTCGTGTTTGGATCCCATTTCCTGATGGGGGTTGTGGGGCGGATTTCCCCCACACTATTATCGTCAAGGGGGTTGAGCCCCCACCACCCCCTGATGGGGGATTCAGGGGCAATGCCCCCGAGGAAATTTTTTTGAAAAAAATTACCTTGTAAAATATTGTAATTTCATAGTCAATCTGGACCGTTCATTATAAGGTTGCAGATCTAACGGTAGAAGTTATGTTAGGGATTTTTTCCCTAAAAGGAAACCCTATTTTTTATATGAGGGAATTTTATTGCGGATGGGGATGAGAGTGAATATTGTATTCTAAGAGAGGAGATTTTGAGAGAAATAAGAGGAATTTATAGCGGATGTGTTCTAGGTTGTATCCCTTCATTCACTAGATAATAATAAAGGAAGGACTTGGAAATTTCTCTATTGGACGTAGCCCACATTGGGTGAACCACGTATATCTATGTCTCTATTTTATTATGTCTCTTTTGTATTTTATTTCCACATTTTTTTTATTTATCACTCCGCAATCTTATTTTTCTAATAGTTAGTTGCATATGTTCTTGAATTACCTATTCTCATACATATGAATAATGTATTTCATGTGTCTTCATTGAGAAAGAATCTACATGATCCTAACCTTGGCATCGATTGGACTTTGATTTGGGTGGATCCCAAAGGAGACTTCCAAGTAGAATCAGTGTGCATCTTGGATCAAAAAGTCAGGTTGTTCCAAAACAAATCCATTAGAAAGGTAAAGTTCTAGTGGATCTACTACAATCTTGAGGATGCAACAAGAGAGATAGAATATGCAATGTGGAAATCATACTCGTAGATATTTTGATGTAAAAATATGTATATATGTAAACACCTATATTGCGATGTGCACTAAGGAGGGGAATGTAACACCATGGTTTTGTTTCCTAGAAATGTAATGTAATTGTATATATATCATCAAGTCAAAAAATTGAACAATATGGATAATAGCCAACTATGCAAATTTGTACACCAAAATTGTTAATAAAATACACCATTGGATACAATACAAGAGGGGAATGAACATAGGGGGTTATGATTCTACAAGAAATAAATATGAGACGAGGCTTAGGGGAATCAAATAGGCCAAAATCCAAATAGTAATATTTTACTATAAGCCAAAGTATTTACCTTAGCTTATGTTAAAGGAATATCGGGTTTGGGATGCATGCCAAAGTAGTTGGGTGGAATTCCTTGAGTGGAAATTTAAAAACATGCATATTTATTCCTTAGTTTTGGGAAGTCATAAATCATTATATTCATCATTCTACATTATTTGAACTACAATCTAGAGGGAGTGACCTAATATTGAACTCTGCAATAGAAGTTTGTTATGTTGGTTGTAAGTTCATGATGAGAATTAGGTTGTTGGTGCTCACCTATAAATCCTAGAAAAGATATTTCCTATATAGTATGTTCTATATCCCAAGACAGAGGTGAGATAGTATGAGGAATTGCATTGTAGAGAAGGGGATCCACTTCTCTGGGTTGTGCATGTTGAAGATGAAAGAGAGATCATGAGTTGGGATCACTGTGTGAGTGAGCATACCATATTATTTTGGGTATTGGGTTATATGAGGGAATTGTAGCCAATCATAGGAGATCATTTGTCATTGTGGAATAATATCCTCGACTTGGCGGTGGCATGTTGTAGGAAGAGATAGTGAAATAGAGTCTACAGTTGGGAGGAACATCTCTTATATGCAGGTAGTTGGTGATTTTTTTTTATAAAGATAAGTCTTATGGATTCTATGTTATAATTGTGTTATTTTGGTGTATTATATTGTTTAAAATGTTGTGAATGATATTTAATAAAAAATTTATTATAGTTATATGTATTTGTATGATTTTTGCATGAGTCTACTTGTCATTTATGATGCATAAATTCATTTAATAGCAAGATAAGACATGGTATATATATTAGGGTATCAGAGTTAAATTTTAAGGGTGAAAATTGGAAAAACATTTCTAGTGCCCAACCATTCTGGTAGGAAATTGGGTGGTCATGTATGCTACAATTATCAATGGTGCATGACCTTCCTTTAGGAAATCCATCCATCTATGCACATGCTCATTTGAAATGTTGGCATAGTCTATCAAAAAAATTTAAACTCAATTTGAGTGGTCTATTTTGAGTGACATCAATAAAAAATATTAGTACCTAGAAATCATTTCATTCCTCAATATTATCTAACACATCTTCCTTAGATGAAATCAAGAAATCCAATACACTAAATAACTTATCAATTATCTCTTCATCAACCATATGTTCACATAATTACTCATTCTTATATAGGTTCTATAAGGATATCAATAGATTTGGGTAGTTGCACTAGAGATCATGTTGCATAGGCCATAGATAAGAGACAAGTGTTTTTATAATTTGTCTCAACTTTCCTTCTATTACATAAATATTAGGTTTCCTCATCAGGAGTGTGTGCATTAGGTTTATCAATTCTACTATGAATTCCCCACTCTCGGAGCCATATTCTATTGGTATTGGTCTGAGTAGGGAATATTCGAGGTGTATGTCTACAGGGACATGTAATTCATACTCATTGTGGGGATAAGAAACGATAGATACTGAGATGATCACTCGAAAGGAAGAGTGATGTGGGAAATATAAGAACTTGTCCAATCAATGGATGTTGCATATGTTCCTCAACAACCATGGTTTTTTTTAAATCCCTCTCTTCAATTCGTGGGCATTGTTGGGTACCCTGAAAACAAAATTTATCGTTTCCATGAGACCCTCTCCATTTGATATGAATTCAAAGGGTGGATCGAGGTCATAGAGGGAGAGGCATTCCTCTATTTTGATGAACATTCTCAAATCAGGCTACAAATATTCTAGCCCATATAGATCATTTACTAAATCATGATCATAGGTAAGGGAAGATGTAGGGATTTTGATTGGTTCCAATATAAATATATGTGAAATTGAATAGAAAATCTCATCAATATTGAGAATATTTTCACTTCTCTCAATGTCATCAATATTTGTGCTTTGTCTTCGACTTCGACTTTGCTTTCACTTTCAAGTATTGTAGGACATTTTACGAACCCTTTGTGTATGGATTTTTCATTGATCACCTCATGGCTATATTTTCGAAGTTATTTAATGTATTCCATATGAGTATCATAATTAAGAGGATTCCTCCAAGGATAGAACATGAGCATATTATGCACCCTCATCTTTTGAGTCTGACTATGACTCTGAAATGGACTCTTCATTGGACATTTCTTTGGAATCCTCCTATTTTATGGGAGGAACAATTAAACACTCTTCAAATCTAGCTTCATCATTAGAAAAATCTTCTTCATTGGAAACCACGTGAGGAAAATTTGGATGATCAAAAAACTTCAAAATTCCTTTGAACATTTCCTTAATCTCCCCAACCTCGTGTATAATTTATTTGTAGTATATTTTGAAAGACATGTTATGGTAGCCAAAAAATGGATTATATATATATATATATATATAATTGATTTATGACTATTATATTGATGCACAACCTACATTATATACAAATATAGTGTAATATTCATAACTCTTCATAGGACGATGATATACATTAGACAAGTATAGTGACAGGTACTTCAAACTCAATGACAAGTACTTCCCTCATAACTCAACATATGTTCCTCATGTGCAAGGTCACTCACCAAGGAAGAACATTTAACATGAAGAGACTTAGCATCCCCTTACACATGTTTCATGCTACAAGGGTCGGTGGTTTTGAATCCATGAAGTCATTTCAACTCGAGGAAAGTGGGATTGAGGACATACAAGTTTCATCCAATCATGATCATGTTAAGCTTTCATGCTTGCTTCTTTTCAAGTTGGCTCCTGGTTTGTTCCTCTTCTCATTGTTTTTTATGCAGCTAAATTTCTACAAGGCTTGGTTTGTGATTGTTAGTAGTTTAATCTTCTCTTGTTTTGAAGGATCTCAGTTATATCATGAATATTTGATTCTCACATTCTTGGGAATTTACCACTAGTTTTGGCATTCTAGTATTGGACTCTTAGTTCCATTTAGTGTTCTTTCAACCTCAATATTGGTTTAGTGTTCTTGATTCAAATTTGTTGTTCGTATGAATAGTCTTGAGTCTATCCTCCCATTGTTCCATTTCCTCATTGGGTGAAAAGTTTCACCTCCTAGGATAAAATTGGAACATACTATTTCTTCTTGATTTGAAAAGATACACTATTTGTTGGAAAAGCATTGTCTTTTCAAACCCTAGGAATTTCTTTTGTTCTTTATTTATTGCAAAGACTATAATCGTTTCATCGCTTAGCCCCACTGCATTTAGTCTTCTTGTGCATTATGGAGCCTTGTGACTTATTGGAGTTAAGGAGAATTTTAAGATCCCATGAGGATATGGTGCAAGGAAATAGAGCTTCCATATTCTCTCTCATTACCAAATTTAGTGAATTCAAGAAACAATATATGGTGAAAATAGAAGAAATTATGAATACCCTTTTGTGGGCCAAACAATAGATAGTTATTTTAGAAACAGAGTGCAATCTCCTCAAAAATCTAGTAGAAACCATGAACAAGGATGCTCATTCAATTGATTCCAACTAAAAGATTTCAGATCATGGCGAAAATAGGGATGATAATACATTAATTTGGAGGATAAAAGCCATGGACATTGTAGAACGGGAACTAGCATGCAACACTATAGGATTGGATGAAGCAGAGAGTCATCATTTCCATTTCTAGGCTATATTTTTTAAAATGATCAATATATTAGGTTTCTTTTATAGGATTTAGAGTAGTAGATACATCTAGAAATTTTTATCAAAGGGAATTAGTAAGCTTTGTATAATCTTATGGACATACATGGATAGTTTGAATATTGCAAACTTTATATATGTATTTACAGTGCTATCAGCTTCATCAGAGTTATTTTTTATATTATAATTTACTAGTTCCTATTAAAAAAAATGTGACTTATTTTATTTGGAAAGATGTATTGGGAAGAGTATTAACATTGAAATTTTGAACAATGGAAATAAAATTAGGGGTATTCTTCAATACCCTATGAACACATGTGCTATAGCATAGGTTCACTAAATGAACTTTAAGTCCACATCAATTTCCTTACCATATTACAATATTGTAACACCAATGTATGTTTGAAGATTGCAAACTTTATAGGGACTCATTTTATTTGAAAAGATGCATTGGGAGGAGCAATAACATTGAAATTTTGAGCAATAGAAATAAAATTAGGGGTATTCTTTAATACCCTATGAACTCATGTGCTATAGCATAGGTTCGCTAGAAATGAACTTTTAAGTCCACATCAATTTCTCTACCATATTATAATATTGTAACACCGATGTATGTTTGAAGATTGCAAACTTTATATATGTATTTACAGTGTTATCAGCTTCATTGGAGTCATTTTTTATATTATAATTTACTAGTTCCTATTAAAAAAAATAGTGACTTATTTTATTTGGAAAGATTATTTGGGAAAAGTATTAACATTGAAATTTGTAGCAATAGAAATAAAATTAGGGATATTCTTTAATACCCCTATACATGTGCTATAGCATAGGTTCCTTAAATGAACTTTTAATTCTACATGAATTTCCTTACCATATTATAATATTGTAACACCAATGTCCCTAGAAATATAAAATCCCCCTCAAAACATAATGGAGTGAGATAGTTACCCCCCCAAAAATAACATGTATATTTATCAAATAGTGTAAATATTTACATTGAAATTCTGGTTCAAAAAATATGAGATGGAAGAAGAACATAATGAACAATATCCACCCTACTACCGATCATTGAAGAATGTAGGAGGTGGTGTATCGACCATCGGATTCAAATTGTTTTGGAATTCGATGGCCAATTGACCACCCACCGGAGCATTCAATGTTGCGTAGCAAGATGGATATTGACCGCTAAAAAACTCTCTCCTTTAAAAAATAATACCTACCACTAGCTTTCCTTAAAACTATACTTGTAATATGAAACATCTCAAAACCAACTCAACATCCTATATGGGTAGACAACTCAACATCCTATATGAGTAGATGTCACAACCTTGCAGATATACAAAGCTGTGAAAATATACTCAACATCCTATATGAGTAGATGTCACAACCTTGCAGGTATGCAAAGCTGTGAAAATATAATTCCTAGCTTTTAAATGTGACCCACCAATACTGTATAAAAGCCACACAAAACTCTAACAAAAGCTTGAGACCACCTATTCTACTCCAAATCCCGAAGCTAACATATTGCCTATAGAATCCATTCAAAACAAAAAAACATGAGTAGCTTTTCCCTGAAAATTGCGTTATAATAAGCACATAGTAATAGCTCGGGCATATCATTATATGTCCAATAAAACATAACAAGTGCAAAGAAAACATAAAACAGTTAAAAAGAAACCATTATTCTATAAATAGTCAAAATTTACTATCGTGGAAAGACCACCACTACAAGCATATCTAGTGTAAGAACATTTCACAAAAGCCATATATACATAAAAGTGTGTATATATATTGTGTATAAAATAATACATTCACAGACATTCTGTAAATGAATTATTTTCAAGCTCAT
>ML791049.1:331771-345722 GCA_009831015.1 Picea engelmannii
CGTAGATTGAGAAATTCTCTGGAGGAGGATAGAGGACACAGGAATTTGTGTTACTGCAATAGGATCCCGGCCACTGTTAAAAAAACACACAAATCAGATCGTCAAGTTATTTCGATGATAGGAATGCAAGCTCTATAGTCAATTAGAATCGAAGATATGCAGAATTTGACGAGTATTTTTAATTTTGGAATTGTGGTCGAATCCACCTGCAGAACTAATAGGAAGTGATCGATTTTCTGAGCTTGTACTGCCTCCAAGTTCATGGTGCCGCAGAAGAGCAATGCTATGCAAATGACAGCTATAATTTTCGTAGGAGAACTCTGCATAAATTCCATAGCCGTTGAGGATGCAGCTGATATCTCCAAATTCATGCAGAAAGGATTACAATCATTCATGCCAAATTTATTCAACAACTTTCCAATGTCCTTTTGGGAAATGAATATATGCCTTGGATTCTGAGTTACTTCAATACCCAATTAGTAGTGAAGATGTCCCATGTATGTCATCCCAAAACCCTTCTTAGGTTCTTTCTTTATGGATGCAATATATGCCTCAATGTTCCCTAATATCAAAATACAATCTATATACACCACAAGAAATACAATTTTTTTCCAACTTTCTTGACAAACAAAGTTGCATCATCAAGATTAAAATTTTTAAATTGAGCTTCAAAAGATGCTCAATTAACTTTTCATACCATGCACAAGGTGCTTGTTTTAGACCATACTAAGACTTGAGCTTGCATACCTTATGTTCTTGATCCTTCACGGGGAATCTTCTAGTTGAGGATTGTAAACATTCTCTTTCAAATATCCATTCAATAAAGTTGTATTCACATCCATGTGATGAATATTCCACCTATTATGTGCTGTCAAAGCCAATAAAGCACGGATGGTAGCCCATTTTTATATGGGGGAGTCTCATCAACTCTATTCCTTCTTTTTGTGCATGATCCAGGTGAATATCAGTGGCCACCCACCTTTTCCAGCTGGCTCAAAACAGCTTTCTAACAATTTTGATAATTTACTATTTTTAGCAGTTTTTCGGGTCCTGAACTTTCGGAGCCGTTTTGGGGCCCTAAACGACGTTTTTTGGGGTATGTTGCAGATGAAATTTTTCATCATGAAATTTTGTGCAATTGTTGTAGTCCTCGGATAGATCTTTCCAATGGGCTATCATACGCCTAAAACGGAGATTGTATGCAAAAGTTACGACCCCGGGAAGTTGATGTACTGACTTACCCAAACAGGGCCCACATGACTTTTGGCGCTTCATCTCCTAGGGTTAGGTTTTTGGATGTTTAGGGTTTTTGAAATTCTTTTTTATTGTAAAAAGGCCTCGAGAGCCTCATTGTAATCATCTTATTGCGAATGAGCGCAGCCGTCACATCTCTTCTCAGAGATAAGCCGCCACCATTCGAGCAAGCTTGTTTTCCGCTGCATTTTACAGTTTCAGCTTATTTCCTTATTGAATAGAAAACCAGTTTTAGTGTATCTATGTTATTCTTTGTTAAGAATTTGGTAATAATCTGTAGTCATTTTGTTCTGCTCATAAAATCCAGATCAGTGGTATCAGAGCGGTCTGCTCCTTGTCGTCTTAATGCATGTCCCCAACGAGGTCGGAGTACAAAGATTTGGGTCTCGAGCTTTTTTCTCTTGAGGAAAAAATCTCTTGCACACCCAAGCGACCTCTCATGGAAAGTGAAAAAAACGATGACGGGATAGGAGATCCTTTCAAACTATTGATTGAGGAAGCCCTCACGCAACAGAGGAGCAAGATGATGGATAATTTCGCGCAAATCCTTCGGCGACTACCAACAGGCAATGCATCTTCTTCGAGCGGAGGCACCGCCCCCTTAAAGGTACAAATAAACTTCGATATTCCTATATTTGAAGGTCAAATAGATGCAGATGTTGTAGACAAGTGGTTGAATCTACTAGAAGGGTATTTCTCTGTCCATAACTTTTTGAATAGAGAAAAGATTACTTTTGCGCTCCTCAAAGCTGTTCCCCATGTCAAAGATTGGTGGAAAACTTTCTGTGAGCAAAAGGAAACAGAGGAACCTTCATTATTTACAGTCACGGCCACCTGGGAATCCTTCAGGGATGGTATTAAGGAACAATACTACCCTATCGGAAGTTATGACGACTTGTATACCAAATGGACCACACTGCGGTAAGAAAGAGACGAAGCAGTGCCAGATTTCACAAATATCTTCCATACCTTGTGCACCAAGTTGGGTATCAAATATTCAGAGAGACATCTGGTGCTCAAATATCGTGGTGCTCTGCATAGATACATCCAGACCAAAAAGGAATTTTTGGACATCTCATCTTTGGGCACGGCCTACCGATATGCCATCAAAATCAAGTAGAAGCTCAAACAAAAGATGCAACAATTTGGGTCGGGGAACCCCTCACAACAAAATCCAGGAAATGGTGGCCCCAACCCACAGAACAAAGGACAGAGAAAATATGCACAGTATCAGGACAACCAGTCCAAGCCGCAAGCAAAGAAGGACACCGGAAAGACAAAGAAAGATACCGGGAAGTGGTGCGACTTCCATAAGAGCCCTTGGCATAACACTACTGGTTGTCGCTCAAAGTAGACATCGGTGGCTGAAGTGAAAGCCTCTGAATCATATGTGGGTTCTGACTCTGAGTCAAAACTAGAAAGGGGAAGACGGATCATTGATGTGGAACCCAATGCCATCGTTGCTACCACCAAGCTCCAGCATGGTGAACTAGACGATCCAAAAGAAGGAGAGCGCCTCTTCCATTCCCAGATGTGGGTAAAACACACCCCACTGCACTTCATTGTTGATAGTGGTAGCCAGAAGAACCTCATCTCAACAGAGGTCATTAAGCGGTTGGCCCTGCCGACAACGCCACACCCACAACCCTACACCATTGGGTGGCTCCGCCAAGGAAGTGATCTCCATGTCAGCCAACAGTGTCGACTGTCGTACAACATCAAGCCCTTCAAAGATGAGGTATTGTGTGATGTTGCTCCTCTCGAAGTTTGTGATGTTCTTTTGGGCCAACCTTATTTATGGAAACGTCATGTTGTATATGATTCTAGGTCTCGTAGTGTTATTATTACTTTGAACAGGAAATTGTACAGGATACCCAAGCCTGTCCCATCTAGTGCTATTTCCTTGATCTCTGCTAAGCAATGCAGGAAGGTCATCTCTCAGACAGGGAAGTTTGTCTTCTTCGTGATTCGCTCTCAGAATGAGAGAAAAATCATAGCCACATCCAGGGTGTCTGTGGCCGACCTCTCCACACAACAGAAGCAAGTAGATAAGGTTGTGGAAGAATACTCAGATATCTTCTCCTCGCCTACCGGGGTACCTCTACACTGCCAAGTCAAGCACCCCATCGATCTAACCCCCGACGCACCACTTCCCAATGGGCCAGTCTATCGTTGCTCTCTGTTAGAGAATGAGGAGATCAAGCGACAGATCCAAGAATTGCTCCATAAGGGGCACATCCGTCCTAGCTCATCACCTTGCAGAATCTCAATCGTGTTGGTACAGAAGAAAGATGGAACCTGGCAACTTTGCATTGATTATCGGGCTCTGAATAAAATCACAGGCAGAAATCGATACCTGATTCCCTGAATCGACGACCTTCTTGATCAACTCATAGGGGCCAAATACTTCAGTAAGATTGATCTAAAGTCTGGCTACCACCAGGTCCCGATAGAACATACAGTTGTATGGAAGACTGCCTTCAAGTCAAAGGAAGGCCTTTTTGAATGGTTGGTCATGCCCTTTGGTATGAAAAACGCTCTAGCCACTTTCATGAGGATGATGGATGATATCTTGCGACCATTCACCAATACTTTTGTAGTGGTGTATCTTGATGACATTCTCATTTACAGCAAGACTTGGGCCGAACACTTGCAGCATATTCAGCAGGTTCTGCACACCCTGTGACAGCACAAGCTATATGCTAACTTGGAAAAATGCTCCTTCGGCATGGACAGGGTCCATTACCTAGGATACATCATTGATCAACATGGTGTACATGTGGATCCAGCCAAGATCCAAGTCATCCGTGCCTAGCCAGCCCCAACCACACTCACTAAGCTTCAGAGCGTCTTGGGCCTTGCCAATTTCTACCGCAGGTTTGTGTTGGGATTCTCCCATATTGCATGGGCCCTCAGCCAAATAACCAGGGGTGGGGGTAAGGCAAAATTTTCATGGGGCCAGCCCCAACAACAAGCGTTCGATGATTTGAAGCAGCGCTTGTGCTCAGCGCCAGTACTTTCACTACCAAACCTGCAGCACACTTTGAGATTGAGACTAATGCTTTAGACTATGTTGTGGGTGCCGTTCTCATCCAGCACGACCACCCCATGGGCTATCATAGTGCGACACTATCAGATGTTGTTCATAAGTACCCTACTTACGACAAAGAAATGCAATCCATTGTGCAAGCCTATCGCCAATGGAGACATTACATTCTTGGGAGGGAGACAGTCATCCACACTGATCATAAGCCACTACAGTTCATTCAGACACAAGGAAAATTGCAGAATGACCACCATCAAAAGTGGTCCACATACTTGCAACAATTCCACCTCAACATCAAGTATAAAACAGGAAGCACCAACCGTGTCGTTGATTGCCTCAGCAAACCACCAGTCGCGGCACTCACCACAGTGCTAGACTCCTACGGCCATGAGACCTCTGAATGGCCCCAACTCTATGAAACAAACCTGGACTTCGCCACCACCTACCAAATGTTGGGTGAAAAGGAAGTTGTCGATAATTTCCATCTTCAGGATGGGTTGTTGTGTCGTTTGGGCCATATATGTGTTCCCTCATGTGAGTGAGAGAAGTTGATCTGGGAATCCCACTACAACCGGGTAGCAGGACACTTCGGCGTCGAAAAGACAGTGGGGATGCTACAAAAACATTTCTACTAGTCGAAACTTTGATAGCAGGTTAGCAAATATATCAGGTCTTGCACTGCTTGTGCTATTTCCAAACCAACCACTAAGATACAGGGCTTGTACACCCCTCTTCCTACTCCTGACAGACCATGGGAATCCATCTCAATGGACTACATGTCAAGCCTCCCATCCACCAAGCGGGGAAATGACTGTGATTTTGTGGTTGTCGATTTCTTTTCTAAGATGGCGATTTTGGTTATTTGCAAGAAGAGCATCACAGCAGAAGACACTGCCAAACTCTTCTTTGAACGAGTCTGGGTACATTTTGGAATCCCACAAACCATTGTCTCAGATCAGGATAGTCATTTTCTCAGCACATCCTGGTCGAGCCTCTGGTCATTGTTGGACACCAAGCTCACCAAATCCACGGCCTTCCACCCCCAGACAGATGGCCAAACCGAGGTCATAAATCGAATGATCGTGCATATCCTGCGCATGTATAATTCCAAGCACCCTCGCACATGGGATGAGAGTCTTCCCTATGTCCAACATAGCTAAAACCGAGCCCTGCATAGCTCAACCGACCACAACCCCTTTCAGGTGGGGTTGGGATTCCAACCATTGTGTCCCATAGATATTGCACTTCCCCTTGCGGTCACCTCGATCGACTCCTCTCCTACTCCAACTGAGGCTAACAAAGCCGCCAGATTCATTGAGAGGATCCATCACATCTGCCAACAGGTTCAGGATATCCTACAGAAGTCTAATGACAAGTACAAGCAATGCCATGATCAACATCGGGTTCCACATAAGTTTCAGATGGGAGAAAAAGTTTGGTTGCACTTGCAAAAAGAACACCTTACAAGACCCCATCAGAAGCTTCGCCCACTCCAATATGGGTCGTACACCATCACCAAGGCTATGGGGGATAATTATTTTGCGCTCAACATTCCTTCTTTCCTTGGCCTACACCTAGTGTTCAACGTGGACCTCCTTCGGCCTTATTTCCCACCATTATTGGACACCTCAGACGTATCAGAATAGCTGACACCAACAGAGCTCAACCCTGACTGCATACAACAAACATCCAGTGATCAGATTGTGGACACACAGATCAAGGGCACTCAACAACAAAGGATCTAGCTTTATCGAGTCGTCAAAGCAGGGCAACTCCTACACCAAGGCAAGTGGCTCACCCGGGGCCAAATTCAGCAGAAACTTCCTCATCTGATGGGGGAACTCAACGCAATGGAGACCATTGCTTCCTAAGGATGGAGGATTGATCCAGGTGGATATTGGTGGCCACTCACCTTTTCCAGCTGGCTCAAAACAGCTTTCTAACAATTTTGATAATTTACTATTTTTAGCAGTTTTTCGAGTCCTGGACTTCCGGAGCCGTTTTGATGCCCTAAACGACGTTTTTTGGGGTATGTTGCAGTCACAAAACTTTGTGCAACTGTTGTATTCCTCAGATAAATCTTTCCAATGGGCTATCATACGCCTAAAACGGAGATCGTATGCAAAAGTTACGACCCCGGGAAGTTGATGTACTGACTTACTCAAACGGGGCCCACATGACTTTTTGCGCTTCATCTCCTAGGGCTAGGTTTTTGGATGTTTAGGGTTTTTGAAGCTCCTGTTTATTGTAAAAAGGCCTAGAGATCCTCATTGTAATCATATTCTTGCGAATGAGCGCAGCCATCACATCTCTTCTCAGAGACAAGCCGCCACCATTCCAGCAAGCTTGTTTTCCGCTGCATTTTACAGTTTCAGCTTATTTCCTTATTGAATAGAAAACTAGTTTTACTGTATCTCTGTTATTCTGTGTTAAGCGTTTGGTAATAATCTGTAGTCATTTCATTCTGCTCATAAAATCCAGATCAGTGCATCTCATTTTTCCACAAGCCTTTCCTTCTTCTTGTCAAGTGAGCCATCTATTTTGTACTTGTTCTTGTCTACCCACATGTAGTCAATTGATTTGGTCTCAAATGGAGGATCCACCAACTTCCATGTCCCATTCTTGATGAGAGAATCATACTCCTACATAGATTATTTCCATTGATAATGAAAAAAAAAATCTTAAAATCAAATGGGTTCAAAGTTAGTAGATAAATTGAATTCACAATCATATAAAACATGCATACCATTGACATCACCTGAATCTAAATTATCTACATCACCTGCATCATCTTGTCTTGTTGATATTTTGGTTTCTATCTTTCCAACCTTATCGGGATGAACACTTTCAAGTGTCTTTATGAGCCACTTTGGACATTTTTGTGATGTTCCAGGTTTCTCCATTGATTGATATTGTGTTGCATTCCCATCAAGATTCAACCTTTCAATTCTCCCAATCACATCATTCAATTCAATCTCATGTTCTGATGAGGTGGCTATATATTTTACATGAGGGGGATACAGAACTTCAAAAGGAGATTCCATAGATTGATCCAAGAAAAGGATCCCCCCTTCAAGATGTGGAATCTCATTATCAAACTCATGATACGTCTTTGCATGGGTAAATATGTCAAGATGATCAAGTTATTGCTCAATAGTCTTTTCATTCTTAGTGGATTAAAAAAATTGTAAATGTGTTGAACCTACACAGAATAGATCTAGCTAAACAATAATACACACATTTGCAAAAAGAATTGGAGAAAGAAGAAGAACGAGAGAAAGAATGAAAGAATTCTCACTAACCGTTGTGAATAATGAATAATTTACACATGATATACTTTGTATAACTCAATGAGTGCGCACTAGAGGAGAACCAATGCACCATAGTGATGGTCTAGAGTGATCTGGACATACAATAGCAGTTATAGGAATGAACTTCCACCTAGTCTAGTCTCTCGGGAAGTTACGACATTGAACTGCCACCTAGTTGAGTTAACTAGTCAACTAGTCTTCAATTAACTGAATGAACAGAGAGTAGTGATGAGTTAACTCAGGGAATCAAGGGTAATGCGTTAGTCTGGTGATGATACCAAAGCAAGGTCGAATTGTTGAAAATTCAAACAAGAAATGTGTGTCTAATTTATTTTTCCCTTAAATAAATTGGACAACAAATATTAATCTATTATCTCATAATTACTTGAAATAGTTAACTGAAATGGCAAATCAGTTAGCTATAGGAAATTTGAGTTCAAAGGTTGACTGGTGGGACATGGAAGTCAAATTAGTTGTAACTAAGTGACTTGAAGTTGTAACAGAGTTATAAGTGTATTTATGTGAGTTGTGAAGTAGTTTAACTCGGTTAAGTGAGTTAAGCTCAGTTGTACTAGTTGTAACTAAACTTACACTAATGAGAGTACAGTGAATTAATTATTAATTAATTCATAATCAGTGATCTCACATGCAACTAAATATTTACCACTGTTAACTACATGCATGTCAGATCCAGTGGAGACCCAGTTGAGATAACAGGTGAAAGGGACAGTTTTTCTATCAGTTGTGATTTGAGTGAAGTGCACTCATGCAATCACACACACAGTGGATGTTCCCATGAGAAATGCGCAACCTAGGCAAGAGAAATTCGAATCATTTGCAGGTTTTTCCATTGCAGGGATTGTGCAGAGGAGGCAGGTTGTCTGGAGGCAGAGAATTGCCACATGTATTTGATGATTTTTGTATGATGATGTGAGATGATTATATTGTACTAAGAGCTCTTGGATTAGATTTTGTATGAGATTGTTTCATGATCTATGATATACATAATATATGATAGTGGGGTTTTTATCTTTATGCTTTCCTGGTAAAACATCTGTGTTATGTGTGATTGATCTTTCTTCTTGATATTGCAATTGGCGATCATGTTTTAAATTCCGCAAGAATATTAGTAGAAGCGATTATGTATTTAACAATGGCATATAATTGTTAGATCAGGAGAATCCAAGCAATACATAATTTGTATTGAAATTTCTACCCGAATTAGCATGGCGATGATCCCAATGTTGCATGGTAACAAAACCAATGTAGCATATAAACTCAACTCAACTAGTCAAATTGAAGTGTCAACTGAAAGAGAATATTCTCCAGGTGGAATATTCTCTCCTAAAATATAGGAGACTGGATAATGACTAATTATGACTAATAAACAAGGAAAACCCTTAGGAAAAATAAATCCTAGGTGTGTGTGAAGTAACTCCAACACCCCCCCTGAACATCACTATGGTGAAAATAAATAATGGGTCCCCACAACCAAGCCATGTTAGGTACCCAAATACAAAAGATACACTAAAATAAAGTGAGGAAAGAGGGAAAACCTCATGGGAAAAAACCCCCCTCAAGGTACAATGTATGTAAAAAGAAGAACTATAGTTGCTAGGCAATTGTGTCCTTCACTCCAAGACAACTTCACAGAGAATGAAACTTTTGCTCAGTGAAGGTCTTGGTGAAGATGTATGTCATTTGTTTTGCTGAAGGATAGAATTGTAAGTCGATGATCCCCTCGTGTACTAAGTCCCGGATGTAGTGCATGTGGATCTCGATGTGCTTCGTCCACTACCTCTGAACTGGATCTCTATAGAACTTTAGAGTGCTCTGGTTGTCACACCAGATGATGATCAGCTGATAAAACTGAATGCCCAACTCAGTGAGAAAATGTTGTAGCCACATAGCCTGAATGGTTATGTTAACTACCCCTCTGTACTCTGCCTCGGCTAAAAGTAGCGCAAAGGCAACTTGCTTCTTGCTCGACCAACAGATAGACCTAGAACCAAGACTGAGTGAGTAACCAGATGTGGACTTGTGATTAGTGTTATCGCCATCCCATTCAGAATCAGTAAACCCGATGACATTTAATGTAGAGTTTGTTGCATAATGAATCCCAAAGGTAACGGTGCCCTGTATGTATCGAAGGATACCCTTTGCAACCTTCCAATGTAGCTCATGCGGCTCCTGCATGAACCTAGAAAATGCGCTAACTGCATAGGATAGGTTTGGTCTAGAGTGTGTGAGATACAACAAGCTCCCCACTAGATGTCTATACAGTGTGTTTTCAACCAGTGGAGTCTCCCCGCCATCCTCAAGTTTGAATCCTGATAGGAAAGGATTCGGAGCATACTTGCAGTCTGTCATGTGAAATCTCTCAAGGAGATCTTGTGCATACTTGGCCTGAGACAGTTTGATGCCTAATGCATCTTGACTGATCTCAAGTCCAATGAAGAAGTGTAGTGGACCCATGTCCGTCATCAAAAACCTGTCATGTAGAATCCTCTTGACTGCAGCAATCGTTGAAGTCGAGAAACTGGTGATCAACAAATCATCAACATACAGAACTAGAAGTAGAAGTGAATCAGTCGTCCTAAGCATGTAGACATTCGGGTCTGATTTACAACGAACAAAGTTCTGTGAAAGAAGGTAGGAGTCCATCTTGGCATACCATGCCCTTAGAGCCTACTTAAAGCCATAAAGGGACTTCTTCATTCGACATACCAAAGATGAGTCCTGCATAAATCCCTGGGGATGCTCCATATAGATCTCCTCAGAGAGATCACCATGAAGAAATGAATTCTTCATGTCCATCTGATGAACTTCTTATCCCTTGGCTTCCGAAATGGCAAGTGTCAATCGTATGGAATCCATCTTCACTACTGAAGCGAAGGTCTCATCATAGTCAATACCTTGCACCTATTGAAAGCCTTTGGTGACAATCATGGCTTTATGTCTTCTAATTTGTCCATATGATGCACTCTTGGTCCTGTAGACCCATCTACATCTGACAAGTTTCCTCCCAGAAGGAAGGGGAACCAAATCCCAAGTTTGGTTCTTGAGGAGGGAGTTGTACTCCTCCTGCATGGCAGATTCCCAAAAGGGATTTCTAGCAGCCTCGCCATAAGATTGTGGATCTGAAGACTGAACCAAGAAAATATGTCTGGAGGGAAATGGTTTAGTGGCAGTGAGTGCAACAGGAGGCTCCTCGAAATTAGATCGAGTCCTCCTAGTATCGGCTGGATCACCAACGAGATCCCCTGCAGCCTGAAGAGTAGTTTTTTCCCACTTGGGCCTCTACTCTGGCTCTGCAACTACATCTGGATTCTCTGACTCTGGATCTGAATGTATTGACTTTGAATCTGAATCATCTGATTCCTATGAATCATAAATCTCTTCTGAATATGAGTCGACATATGAATTCTCATCATCTTGAATAGGTGGAAGAATGAAAGTGTCTGCATGCAGTTGTTGAGGTGCATGCGATACGCTTTTCTTGAATTGGACACTTCGCACAATGATGAGCCAGACTGAGGAAATATCAATAAGCCTATATCCCTTCACACCGTCATGGTATCCAACAAAAATCCACTCAGTGCTTTGTGGATCAAGCGCCTTCCTCTTTTCAGATGGAATCTGGGCCCATGCACGTGAACCGAAAATGCGAAAGTGGGTCACTTTTGGTTTGAGGCCACTCCAAGCCTTGTAGAGGGTCTTATCCTTGACAAATCTATGGGGATATCTTTTTTGGATGTATGTTTCACAATTAAGTGCTTCGTCCCATAGTCTATGTGGCAGTGACTTTGCATGCAACATGCAAGATGCCATCTCCTTTAGAGATCTGTTTTTCCGCTTAGCAACTCTATTTTGTTGCAGAGTATAGGGAACTATATGCTGCAACTGAATCCCTACCTCATGGAAAATATTATGGATCTCATGATTTACATACTCTCTCTTGTTATCAGTTCAGATAACTTTGATCTTCTTTCTGGACTGTGTCTCAACCAAGGCTTTGAAATCTTTGAGGTGTTGAAAGACCTCATATTTTTTCCTGAGAAAGTAGATCGATGTAAAACGTGAGAAATCATGAACAAAAATGAGAAAAAACATCTCTTTGTTGATGGATGGATGCGAAAAAGGACCCATAAGGTCATTGTGGATCATATCTAAAGGTTTGGAAGCTTGTTGAGACTTTCCTTTGTCGAATTTCTCTTGAGGATGTTTCCCGAGAACACATCCCTCACACACTCCCTTGGAAAAATGGATGCTTGGTAGACCATCAACCAATATGTTCTTTCTAAGATGTTGCATGTATCTGAAATTCAAATGTCCAAACATTTTGTGACATATCCTACTACTTTCATCGGCATGATTAAGTAGTAAAGAAAAATCAGATTCAATGAATTCAGAAAATGTATACAATCTAGAATGATGATTTACCTCACCGGTAGCAACCTTGGAGTTGGTTTTCATGTCGTAGATGTCTATGGAATTTGGTGTGAATATTAATTTCTTTCCAGTGCCGAAATTCGTCATCTGATACACAAATAGAAGGTTGATAGAAAGTTTGGGAACATCCAGAACGTTCTCGAAGCTTCCATTGGTGAGTTCAATCCTTCCTTTGTCGGTGACTTCGAAACAAGAGTTGTCCCCCATCAGAATTGGAGGACCTTTGCATGCATCCAAATAATAATATACTACTTTTGAGGCGACCATGTGATGTGATACTCCTAAATCTACGATCCATGCATCGGAAGAGGAGTTGATGGAAATCAAGGCATGGCTAGAATTTCCTTTCTTGGAATTCGGATCTTCTGGCTTCTTCTTCTTGGCACCCTCGGGGATACGATCTCCAAGGTTGTTTTTATAAAGTATTTAAGACATTAGATCTATTTTATTTTTCATGCATGTAGATTATGTATGGAATCCTTTGTGACAGTATGAGCATTTCTCCTCTTTTCTTCCCTTTTCCCCTTTGGATCCAGAGGCATCGGTGAAGGGTTTTGTGTACCCTTCCTTCTTCAGATGTGCATGAGTTTTTTGTTTATATTTATCTTTATATTTTTTATATGTTTAGCTACCATCATGCACAGTGAGTGCATGCGCCCTTGGGCCTTTGATTGTCCCCATGTTGATGAGCTTGGTTTTCTCTTGTGTCGGTGATTCGATAAGGTCCTCAAGAGAAGGCATATTCCAGGTGGCTCCAGAGGCGAATCTGACAGAATGGAATGTAGATACAAATACAGAGAATTCAGGACCAATCTTGGATAGAATGGTGAGAACCATTTGTTTCTCCTCCTTCAATTTATCAACCCTGCAAGCTTTGAGTTGCGACAATAAATCCTTGAATTTTGTAACGAAATCTTGGATATTGTCGAAGCTTTTTGGATCCAATGTGAGAAGATCCACCTCCAGCATGTGTCCCCTCATCTCATCTTGTTTTCCAAATATCCCTTCCAAGGTGATCCAAGCTTCATTGGGAGTCTTATAGGAAGATATATCAAAAAGGAGATCGGGAGAAAGAAGACTGCAAATTGTTCTGAGTGCCTCATTCATGCGATTTAAATACTTGAATTTTTCTATGGATAAAGTCAGTTTTGTATATGTATTCAAGGTTAACCTATACAAACCTCTGTTACACATTATTTTCATCATCCCTATGATTGTTAATGATGTAAACCTATATGTTTCCTTCAGAGGGGTCAGTGGCCTGAGTTCTTGAAGAGAGAAGGGAGAAGAACTTTTCCTGAGAAAAGAAGTTGCATTTTCCTTTGTAAAAACCCTGTTAAAAAGGAAGTTCGCAGGTTGCTATATAGGCAGGGTGCAAGAATTCTTGATTCTTGCAGGTTGCACCATAGCTAGGGTGCGAGATGTTCACAGGTTTCTCTATAGGCAGGGTGCGAGAATGCCTACACGTGGGAAAAACAAGCGTTTTCTCGAATCTTCTAGAAGGAGAAACTTCCATGGTGAGGTGGTATCCAAATGGTTTGGATCTTACTTGCTTTCATGATTTATTGGGATCATCCTAACCTCCTCAACTTATCCTCTTCAACTTATAAAAGGAGAATATTTCTCATGGAGAAAGTTAGCTTTGGTTAGCTTTGGAGCTTTGGTTGGCTTGGAATTATCAGCTTGGTTGGAGTGGCTTTGAGATTTGCTTTGTCAAGATAGGTTATGAGTAGCTATCAGATCCATGGTCTCAGAATCCTTGGAGAAAGAAGTGTGTAGGGAACAAAGGACAGTTGGAAGGGACCTTACGACATCAAGGCCATGGTTGTAATCTCTCTTTCACATTTAATATGATACAGTAATATGATTCTTTCCTATAAAGCTTGTT